>JAACNH010000661.1:18466-145697 GCA_019447015.1 Hymenochirus boettgeri
CAGTATATATGGTAATGTATATACAGTATTTATATACGGTAATGTATGTACAGTATTGATATACTGTAATGTATATACAGTATTGATATATGGTAATGTACATACAGTATTTATGTGGTAATTTATATACAGTAATGTATATACAGTATTAATGTATGGTAATGTGCATATACAGTATTTATATACGGTAATGTATATACAGTATTAATATGTGGTAATGTATAAACAGTATTGATATATGGTAATGGCTACATTAAATAAATTCCTGTTTATTTATAAGGTTTAGTATCTGGGAACACACAGACCTTTAAATAGATAATAGAATTTTTAAGAATTTAAAGATCAGCCTACACACAGTCTGGAGCATTCTCCCTATATATAAACACTATATAAAGTATATAGAGTATAGTCCGATATAATGTATAGTCCCTATATAAACTATATATAAAATTTAGTCCCTGTATAAAGTATAGTCCCTATATAAAGTACATAAAATAAAGTCCCTATAAAAAGTATATAAACTAGAGTTCATATCATATAGTATAGTCCCTATATAAAGTATATAAAGTATAGTCCCTATATAAATTATATAAAGAATAGTCCCTATTTAAAGTATATAAACTATAGTCCCTATATATAGTATAATCCCTATATAAGTATATAAAGTATAGTCCCTATATAAAGTATATTAAGTATAGTTCCTATTTAAAGTATATAAACTATAGTCCCTATATATTGTATAGTCCCTATGTAAAGTATATAAAGTATAGTCACTATTTAAAGTATATAAAGTCTAGTCCCTATATAAAGTATATAAACTATAGCCCTATATATAGTATAGTCCCTATATAAAGTATATAAAGTATAGTCCCTATATAAAGTATATAAAGTATAGTCCCTATTAAAAGTATATAAAGTATAGTCCCTATATAAAGTATATAAAGTATAGTCCCTATTTAAAGTATAGTCCCTATATAAAGTATGTAAAGTATAGTCCCTATATAAAGTATATAAAGTATAGTCCCTATTTAAAGTATATAAAGTATAGTCACTATATAAAGTATATAAAGTATAGTCCCTATATAAAGTATAGTCACTATATAAATTGTATAAAGTATAGTCCCTATATAAAGTATATAAAGTATAGTCCCTATTTAAAGTATATAAAGTATAGTCCCTATATAAAGTATATAAAGTATATTCCCTATATAAAGTATATAAAGTATAGCCCCTATATAAAGTATAGTCCCTATATAAAGTATATAATGTATAGTCCCTATATAAAGTATATAAAGTATAGTTCCTATATAAAGTATATAAAGTATAGCCCCTATATAAAGTATAGTCCCTATATAAAGTATATAATGTATAGTCCCTATTTAAAGTATATAAAGTATAGTCCCTATATAAAGTATATAATGTATAGTCCCTATTTAAAGTATATAAAGTATAGTCCCTATATAAAGTATATAATGTATAGTCCCTATATAAAGTATATAAAGTATATTCCCTATATAAAGTATATAAAGTATAGCCCCTATATAAAGTATAGTCCCTATATAAAGTATATAATGTATAGTCCCTATTTAAAGTATATAAAGTATAGTCCCTATATATAGTATATAAAGTATAGTCCCTATATATAGTATATAAAGTATATTCCCTATATAAAGTATATAAAGTATAGCCCCTATATAAAGTATAGTCCCTATATAAAGTATATAAAGTATAGTCCCTAGATAAAGTATATAAAGTATAGTCCCTATATAAAGTATATAAAGTATAGTCCCTATATAAAGTATATTAAGTATATAAAGAATAGTCCCTATATAATGTAAATATGTGGGATTTTAAATAAAGGGATAAAGTAGGTTAGGGACAGTTTTGCTAGAGCCCCTGTTCTCACTGCAAATAAGGGAAGGAGAGACTTCTGGGTATGTTCTATGTTCCTCTGATAGCTTTTTAATATACCTTATATGCAGACCACAGACCTATGTTGTACTGATGATGGCTTTGTAAAGCCGATTCCATCTACAGCTGCCACTGGATGTGTATTTACCTTGTATAATGCTAGTAAAGTCCCCTATAAGTTATATAGCATTTACCTCTTCTTTAACCTAATAATCTCCTTCCCTGCTGCGGCCCTAAATCAAGGAGACCTTTTGTTTTGTGAAATATCTTAATACATCATTCTGTTCCAGTCTTTTCAAGTTTTATTTGTTCAGTGACGGAACCAACATAGCAAACCCAGCCCTGCTATCAGCCAAACATTTCTATCCCAATATGACTTTACATTCAGCCAGATCTATAGACCCAACATTGAAACTTTCCTATAGAAACGAAGTGAAAACGTCTGAAGTTTCATTGCTGGGATTAAAATAAGGAAAGAATCTACAGGTCTGGACCTGATTATTTTTCCATTAATGAATGGTAATTAATGCAAAGAGGCTTTCTGGGAACGTAATTATAAAACCAGCTGTCAATAGTTCCATTCCATGAGACCAGAAATCCATCATAGTTAGAATTCATTCTCCCTGATTTATAGTCACTTATAGAGATAAATATAATGAAGATACTTGGGATCATTTCAAGGAACAAGGAGAATTATACTCTTACAGTAACTGGCTGTTTTTAAGCTCCTCCCCCTACTTCATTAACATGTTTTCCAATGCCAGAGATGGGAGAATTGTCAGTGACAATGACTGTGGGAGGGGCTAGAAATAAGTTAGGTGCTGCAAGAGTATATATATAGGTGGAGCTAAACTCACATACAGGTGAGTTTATAAATATACAGAGAAGGAATGTTCTGTACATACAATAAGCTATACCCTCATACTGTACTGTCTAAGGGAAACAATATGGCAGCTCCCACCATATGTATAAATATACAGAGAAGGAATGTTCTGTACATACAATAAGCTATACCCTCATACTGTACTGTCTAAGGGAAACAATATGGCAGCTCCCACACATATGTATAAATATACAGAGAAGGAATGTTCTGTACAATAAGCTATACCCTCATACTGTACTGTCTAAGGAACAATATGGCAGCTCCCACCCTATATATAAATATACAGAGAAGGAATGTTCTGTACATACAATAAGCTATACCCTCATACTGTACTGTCTAAGGGTAACAATATGGCAGCTCCCACACATATGTATAAATATACAGAGAAGTAATGTTCTGTACACACAATAAGCTATACCCTCATACTGTACTGTCTAAGGAAACAATATGGCAGCTCCCACCCATATATATAAATATACAGAGAAGGAATGTTCTGTACATACAATAAGCTATACCCTCATACTGTACTGTCTAAGGGAAACAATATGGCAGCTCCCACCCATATGTGAGCAGCAGCAAGGAGAGTGAGCTCCTGGAAGTTTGTGTTTTTCTTCAGTCCTGGGCCCTTGTTGGGTCCAGGGAAGGTGCCGTTATTCTGCTTACCTATTATCCAGTATAGCAGGATATTTCCTTGTATCCTCTCCCCCCCTGAGGCCTGTTAATGGGTAAAAAGAAGCCCAATACTGACATGGAAGCCGTGGAGGGGGAAGAAGCCATGAGTTCCCTAAGGAGGTCGGAGAGACACACGGTGAGGACAAACATGTCTGTGTCTAAGGCTAAAGAGAAGGAAGAGAAAAGGAAGTTTTTGAAAGAATTTAAGAAAGTGGAAAGTAAAACACAGAAAGGCCCCCAGCTGGGGAACATGGACGCCATAATGAAAGAGGCAGATTCCAGGGCTGTGCTGACTCCCCAGCTGGGGAGCATGGACGCCATAATGAAAGAGGCAGATTCCAGGGCTGTGCTGACTCCCCAGCTGGGGAACATGGACGCCATAATGAAAGAGGCAGATTCCAGGGCTGTGCTGACTCCCCAGCTGGGGAACATGGACGCCATAATGAAAGAGGCAGATTCCAGGGCTGTGCTGGCTCCCCAGCTGGGGAGCATGGACGCCATAATGAAAGAGGCAGATTCCCAGGCTGTGCTGACTCCCCAGCTGGGGAACATGGACGCCATAATGAAAGAGGCAGATTCCAGGGCTGTGCTGGCTCCCCAGCTGGGGAGCATGGACGCCATAATGAAAGAGGCAGATTCCAGGGCTGTGCTGACTCCCCAGCTGGGGAACATGGATGCCATAATGAAAGAGGCAGATTCCGGGGTTGTGCTGACTCCCCAGCTGGGGAACATGGATGCCATAATGAAAGAGGCAGATTCCGGGGCTGTGCTGACTCCCCAGCTGGGGAGCATGGATGCCATAATGAAAGAGGCAGATTCCGGGGCTGTGCTGACTCCCCAGCTGGGGAACATGGACGCCATCATAAAGGAAAGCATTCCAGTGCTGTGTCTGACTCCCCAGCTGGGGAACATGACTGCCATAATGAAGAGGCAGATTCCGGGGCTGTGCTGACTCCCCAGCTGGGGAACATTGCGCCATAATGAAAGAGGCAGATTCCAGGGCTGTGCTGACTCCCCATGCTGGGGTAGGAAACACAGACGCTGATAACATGGAGACCGCTGGGGGTTGTAGTAACGATGCACAGGAGGTGGAAGTGTTGAATGAACTGACGGCCTGTGACTCCCTAGCAAAGGAAATGGCTGAACAGGCTCTGGAGGAAGCTGAACAGGTGGACCAGGCCCTGCTGGGGCAGGTAGGAGAGAACTCCATGGGGGAGGAGCCTGAGTGCACTGGGACTGAATGGAAGGAGGAGGGGGAGAGAGAGGAAAAGAAACAATGTGATCAGCAGGGAGAACAGGAGGAAATCCAAAAAGCCTTAAAGGCGATGGCCGTGCTGAGCAGGAGGAAGGAAGAGACAGAGCCGCACATTGAATGGGAAGAGCGCGGATAAGAGAAATAACAGCATCAGGAAACTTCATTACCTAACCAGGGAGTTGGAGGAGGTGGAGCGGGAAATTAAAGGGGCGGTGGAGGTTATTGGACCCTGGGAAGAGACTTGTAGAAATAAAGAACTTTCTGAAGAAATGGAGTCGGGTAAAGATGGAAAAGAGACTAGAAACCGAGACGGGAACATCCCAGAAGGAAAGACCCACGGAGAGGAGGACTTAGCCCAGACGGACCCTAATAACGTATCTAATGTGTGTGCGGATGAGGGTGGTGGTGAGAAAGGTTTAGGGGTGCAGGGGGGACCCCAAGAGAGACCCAATGTGTGGGGAGCCAGGAGGTTGTTTGGAAGGGAGGGCGAGACCATTGCTGGGAGTGAGGTGTTTAAGAGAAGGAATGTGGTGAAGATCCGGTGGGTTGGGGATAAAGACCCCAAACAGAAGCTTTATTGCCAGGCGTTTATTAATGGAGTCAATGGGGTTCACTGTAAATGACGTATTCGCTCTGATCAGCCAATCAGAGACGGAGTTTGATGTGAGTTTTAAACTGTCCCAGGGATTGGAGGCGTTTTGGTGTAAATATGGGGAATTGAAAAGATCCTCAATGTGGGAAGGTTTCCAGGTGATTTCAATCACAAAGCCAGAAACTAAAAATGAATCCATCCCACCGGAGGATATCCTGGTCTGGCTAAGGAGGCAGTGCTCGGTCCTGTCCCCACTCACCAAAGTGTATGATGAGGATGGGTTCTGGGCGGGGGGATGGAGAGTCCAGGTGAGACTGTCAGTCACCCATAATGTACCCAGGCACCTACCTATGTCTTTCTTTATTGGAAGGGAAAGGGGAGTGTGTTATTACCCTGGGCAACCACGCCTGTGTTTTAAATGTGGCTCTAACCGTCACCTAGTGAGTATGTGCACCGTCCAGCGTTGTATAATGTGTGGGGGATTGGGTCACACCAGTAAGGAATGTGACCAGATCAGGTGCAATCTGTGCCTACAGCTTGGCCACTCCCACAATAGGTGCCCCGAGGCCTGGCATAATATCATCAAATCCTGCCCAACCCTGGAAAAGGAACTGACCCCAACCCAAGATCCTTCACAGCCAGAGACCCCCGGGGGAGATGGGGCGAGAGGAGCAGATGAGGTTCAGACCTCAGTGGTCAATACTGGGGGAGACAATGAGGGGGAGTGGGAAGTGGTTAAAAGGAGAACCAAGGCTGTAAAGCAGAAACCGACAGTGTTGTCCACTGCCAATAGGTACGAGATCCCAGGTGGGAAAAGCTGGGCAGATTCCTCAGAGGAGGCAGAAGAATTGGAGAGGATGGAGGCTGAGGAGAGGGAGACAGATAAAGATGGTGGGGAGGGAGTTGAGTTGGGATCAGACAGCAGTGACAGAGTTAATATGGATATAGAGTTAAAGGGGAAAGGAAACATTAGGAAAAGAGAGAGGGAAATAGGAAAAGAGAAGGAAGGAAAAAAGAGAGAAAGACCTAGAGGAGGACTGGGAATCCCTAGATGAGGATGAGTTGAAGGAACTTGATAGTCGCCCCTCAAAGCAGAAAGGTAAAGGGGTCCAGGTTAAGAGATACGGTGATGGAGAGGGAGACAGGGAGGGAAGTCAGAAAAAACAAAATGATGCTTCTGCACCATTAACGTCTTTAGTATTAAATTGAATTGTATTCTGTATTGCAAATTGTGTTGATAATATTTTGAATGTAATTTTGTAAAGTGTTTTATGAATAAAAATTCCCACCCATATATATAAATATACAGAGAAGGAATGTTCTGTACATACAATAAGCTATACCCTCATACTGTACTGTCTAAGGGAAACAATATGGCAGCTCCCACCCATATGTATAAATATAAATATACAGAGAAGGAATGTTCTGTACACACAATAAGCTATACCCTCATACTGTACGGTCTAAGGGAAACAATATGGCAGCTCCCACCCATATGTATAAATATAAATATACAGAGAAGGAATGTTCTGTACATACAATAAGCTTTACCCTCATACTGTACTGTCTAAGGGAATCAATATGGCAGCTCCCACCCATATGTATAAATATAAATATACAGAGAAGGAATGTTCTGTACACACAATAAGCTATACCCTCATACTGTACTGTCTAAGGGAAACAATATGGCAGCTCCCACCCATATGTATAAATATACAGAGAAGGAATGTTCTCTACACACAATAAACTAAACCTTCCTATTCTACTGTTTCAAGTAAACAATGTGGCAACTCCCTTGTAACAGGTATAAATCAAAATATAAAGAAAAGGAATGTCCTGTGCACACAATACTCTCTAACATCATACTATACCATTTAAGGTAAACTGTTTGGCAGCTCCCACCCATATGTATAAATATATATGAACAGATAAGGAAAAGTCCATGTACACAGTAAATAATTTCGTACTAGGAAGTAACACAGACCATAGGTAGAGCCAGTTTACTGTGACGTCCCTACAAATAAATAGGCAGATTCTAGTCTAAATGTTATTTGTAATTCTTGCATAGGAGACAAAACAAAATCTCCCATCGAGGATTCTCCAGGCCTTTCTGTTGAAATACAGGTTTAAAGGGAAAGTTCACCCCTCAAATGAAAAATTGTTTATCAGGTAAATCATCCACCAAAGCTGAGAGATGTAAGACTAGCGTGTTATGCGGGGGAAGTTTCTTCGTCCCCTTCCCTCTGCCTCTCTAAAAGGTTATGCCTCCTCTCCAAGCTCTCTGAGCTCATTTTGATCTTGCACATGCTCAGAGGAGACAGCTAGGTGTATAGCATTCATTCATTGGCTGTGATATCCCTGACTGAAGTTATTAAGCGGAATAACCAGGAAAGAGAGGTAACAGAACATTGTGCAGCATTTCTAACTATTGTAGTTTTGATGATTGGGGGTGATTTTTTTATATACAGTTTTTTATTTGAGGGGTTGAGTTGCCCTTTAACCACACGAAAGGTTCAAGCAATTGAAACGTTGATTTGAAGAAGAAGAAAAACTCCCCACTTAAGGGCTAGGCCACACTAGCACGTTTTTCACGCGTTTCGCTAAAATGGAAATCGTTTGAACGCGAAGATTCCCGTGATTTCCGATGTGCATGCGATTGCGCGTCCGTTCGCGTTTTGGTAGCGCATGTGTTCACCATTTTTGGTGCGTTAAAGCAGCGTTTCCATAACGCGAAATGGCGAAAACGCGTGCGCAAAATGCGAACGCACAAGAAAAGCGCACACAATCACGTGCGATAATGCTCGCGATTTTGTGCGCGATTTCTGTGCGTTGCAGTGTGAGAAACTTGGAGCCCTCCCAGATATTTCTAAATACTACATAGACTGGCCCTGTCTGCTTTAGAGGCTCGGGGGGTTTTCTCAGGGTCCCTGCATCCAATTCAAGTTCTACTGAATGATTAGAATGGTGATTACAATCAATTGGTGATTACAATCAACCAGCCAATCCCTAATTCAATTCACTGCACATTGCAATCCAATGTGTCATTAAGTCTGATTTGTAAAGGGGATGATTTGTCACTGTCTAGCGATTCCATTGCCAGTAACTCTATGGAACATTCCTCCTGCGTCTCAATAACCTCTGGCTGTAAACTGACATTCTGTCCAATGTATCACATGTCGGGATTTGGGGTTTGACAAATAAATCCAGCAATGACGCAGCCCAGAGCGCAGGTCTCATGCATGCACGATGGCGTTTTATGATCCGTTAGTGCATGAGACACTGTGTGCTGTGATCACCATTTTTTGGCCAATCGCACAAGCTCCAATAACGCAATATTGCAGAGCAAACACACGGTAACACGCAGGGAACACGCAACATTGCGTTTGTGCATTTCAAGCGTGTTGTTGCGTGGTTGCAGCCTAAAGGCTCGTTTACGCTAGTTACCAGTATATGGCTGAGGCCGCACTGCAACGCACAGGAATTGTGTGCACGGTTCTTGTGCGTTTTGCGTTTGCGCATGCGTTTTTGCCGTTTTGCGTTATATAACACATGCGTTAACGCACCAAAAATGGTGCATCTGAAATTTTCGCATTCCCGCGATTTCAAATCCCGGACGTAATCGCAAACGCGAAACGCGCTACTGTGACCTCACCCTAAGAGTGCGAGGGGAAATCAAACAACAATATCAGTTCACGCTAGACAGTTTTGTGCGGTATGTCACACTTTTACATTTAAAGTCTTGTTAGAAATCTGAACAATGAAAACTTTAGCCGCATTGTAACCAGAATAAAAAGCGACTTTAATTTAAAGTGACCACACATGCAGGAAGTTATTAGGGTAAAGCTGTCGTCTGCTTTCTAGGCAGGTAGTAATAATCCAGGTGTTAACTGGGACTTGGTAACCACTAAGATTAACATTAAAATAAGGAGATAATTAAACTACCTTAAAACAAATCTAGTAAAGTACCGGCTGTCAGATATGATTATATTCTGTAATGATTTACACGGAGATATTTTAAACTAGGTACAGGTGTAATTATATTGCTATAATTTTATTTTATACCCTCCCATTATTTTATATATATATGGAAATACTCTCAGAAGGAAACAGATAGAAATACTCTGTTAGGGCTAAGCGTGTTTGCGCACACATTTTGCGCTTGCGTTTGCGCCCGCGATTTCCGCTAAAATGGAAATCGCGGGAAAGCGAAAATTCCCGCGATTTCCAATGCGCATGCGATGTGGTAACGCATGCATTCACCATTTTTGGTGCGTTAACGCAGCATTTCCATAACGCCAAAAGGCAAAAACGCGACCGCAAAACGCGAACGCAAACACGAACACACAAGAAAAGCGCACACAATCGCGTGCGATTACGCTCGCGATTTTGTGCGCGATCAGGGTGGCCCTAGAAATAACTGGATACCAAAGAGACCAGAACGTTATAAATATTATAAATGTCTCTCTTGTGAATTGATGGTTCCCTCAAAAAATTGTAAACATCCCCACTTGAATAAAATAATTGAGATCCACCAGGTTATAAAATGGTGCTAATTTGCCCCAACCAATCAGATCTTATTTAACATTTGAAAGCTAACATCTGATTGGTTGGGGCAAAATTAGCACCATTTTAAACAATAAGAACTTTTATTGAATCTCCCTGGTTATATCTACGCGTTTCAGGTAGAAAGCCGAGTCCTGAAGACGGTTATTCAATAAAAGTTCTTATCGTTTAAAATGGTGCTAAATTTGCCCCAACCAATCAGATCTTATTTAACATCCTTGTACATCCACCATTAAATTCCAGTAAAGAGCAGGGACTTCCATTAACAAACAATTCAAAATTGATTGACAATAAAGTGCTCTTTACTGGGACTTATAGTATATATATATATATATCTATATTTATATTTTTATATTCATATTTTTCCAGTGTTCCTGTATGTATCCCCGGTATAATGCAATACAGACTGTTTATTGCTAGAATGGATACAGAGACAATCACATGACAACAAATAAAGAAAACAGGACTAGCAATATTTGATTGGTTGAAGTGTATGTGGATGTAAAATGATTGGGCCAGAAAACATTTTGATTGGTTGGATTGGTTGGTTGAATGGTTACCATATCCTTTTATATAAACATTAAGTGGACTTTCCTTTCTTAACTGCTTAAGTAATAAATCCATTGCAATCGCATAGTCCAGCATCAAACTTTTATTGACATGGATACAATCACAATGTTTGTTTATTATGTAAGAACAAAAACAGTTCAGTCCAACCTTTATACCCTACCCATAATGTCTGTCTAACCAGTTACATAGTAACATAGTATTGGAGGTTGTATAAAGACATACGTCCATCTAGTCCAACCTTTATACCGTACCCATAATGTCTGTCTAACAGTTACATAGTAACAAGTATTGGAGGTTGTATAAAGACATACGTCATATCGTCCAACCTTATACCCTACCCATATGTCTGTCTAACAGTTACATAGTAACATAGTATTGGAGGATGATAAAGACATACGTCCATCTAGTCCAACCTTTATACCCTACCCATAATGTCATAACAGTTACATAGATACATAGTATTGGAGGTTGTATAAAGACATACATCCATCCAGTCCACCTTTATACCTCACCATAATGTCTGTATAACACGTACATAGTAAATAGTATTGGAGGTGTTAAAGACATACGTCCATCTAGTCCAACCTTATACCCTACCCATAATGTCTGTACTAACAGTTACAGTAGCATAGTATTGGAGGTTGTATAAAGACATACGTCCATCTAGTCAAAACCTTTATACCCTACCCATAATGTCTGTTAAACGTTACTAGTAGCATAGTATTGGAGGTTGTATAAAGACATACGTCCATCTAGTCCAACCTTTATACCCTACCCATAATGTCGTAACACGTTACATTAACATAGATTGGAGGTGTTATAAAGACATACGTCCATCTAGTCAACCTTTATACCCTACCAAATGTCTGTATAACAGTTACATAGTAAATAGTATTGGAGGTTGTATAAAGACATACGTCCATCTAGTCCAACCTTTATACCCTCCCATAATGTCTGATAAACAGTTAACATAGTAAATAGTATTGGAGGTTGTATAAAGACATACGTCCATCTGGTCCAACTTTATACCCTACCCATAATGTCTGTATAACAGTTACATAGTAGCATAGTATTGGAGGTTGTATAAAGACATACGTCCATCTAGTCCAACCTTTATACCTACCCATAATGTCTTTATAACAGTTACATAGTAACATAGTATTGGAGGGTGTATAAAGACATACGTCATCTAGTCCAACCTTTATACCCTACCCATAATGTCTGTATACAGTTACATAGTAACATAGTATGGAGGTTGTATAAAGACATACATCCATCTAGTCCAACCTTTATACCCTACCCATAATGTCTGTATAACATTACATGTAACATAGTATGGAGGTTGTATAAAGACATACGTCCATCTAGTCCAACCTTTATTCCCTACCCATAATGTCTGTCTAACAGTTACATAGTAACATAGTATTGGAGGTTGTATAAAGAACTACGTCCATCTAGTCCAACCTTTATACCCTACCCATAATGTCTGTATACAACAGTTACATAGTAACATAGTATGGAGGTTGTATAAAGACATACGTCATCTAGTCCAACCTTTATACCCTACCCATAATCTGTATAAACAGTTACATAGTAACATAGTATGGAGGTTGTATAAAGACATACGTCCATCTAGTCCAACCTTATACCCTACCATAATGTCGCTATAACAGTTACATAGTATTGGAGGTTGTATAAAGACATACGTCCATCTAGTCCAACCTTTATACCCTACCCATAATGTCCGTATAACAGTTACATAGTATTGGAGGTTGTATAAAGACATACGTCATTAGTCCACCTTTAACCCTACCCATAATGTCTTGTATAACAGTTACATAGTAACATAGTTGGAGGTTGTATAAGACATACGTCATCTAGTCCAACCTTATTACCCTACCCATAATGTCTGTAACAGTTACATAGTAACATAGTATTGGAGGTTGTATAAAGACATACGTCCATCTAATCCAACCTTTATACCCTACCCATAATGTTGTATAACAGTTACATAGTAACTATATTATTGGTGGTTGTATAAAGACATACGTCCATCTAGTCCAACCTTTATAGCCTACCCCTAATGTCTGTATAACAGTTACATAGAACATAGTATGGAGTGGTTGTATAAAGGAATACGTCCATCTAATCCAACCTTTATCCTACCCATAAAGTCTCGTATAACAGTTACATAGTAACATAGTATTGGAGGGTGTATAAAGACATACGTCCATCTAGTCCGACCTTATTACCTACCTATAATGTCTTGTATAACAGTACATAGTAAACTGTATTGGAGGTTGATAAAGACATACGTCCATCTAGTCCAACCTTTATACCCTACCCATAATGTCTGTATAACAGTTACATAGTAAATAGTATTGGAGGTGTGTAAAGACATACGTCCATCTAGTCCAACCTTTATACCTACCCATAATGTCTGTATAACAGTTACATAGTGACATAGTATTGGAGGTTGTATAAAGACATACGTCCATCTAATCCAACCTTTATAGCCTACCCATAATGTCTGTATAACAGTTACATAGTAACATATTATTGGTGGTTGTATAAAGACATACGTCCATCTAATCCAACCTTTATAGCCTACCCATAATGTCTGTATAACAGTTACATAGTACATAGTATTGAGGGTGTATAAGACCTACGTCCAACTAGTCCACCTTTATACCCTATACCTATATGTCTGTAAACAGTTACATAGTAACATAGTATGGAGGTTGATAAAGATACAGTCCATCTAGTACAACCTTTATACCCTAACATAATGTCTGTATAACAGTTACATAGTAACATAGTATGGAGGTTGTATAAAGAATACGTCCATCTAGTCCAACCTTTTACCCTACCCTAATGTCTGTATAACAGTACATAGTAACATAGTATTGGAGGTGTTTATAAGACATACGTCCATCTAGTCCAACCTTTATACCCTAACCATAATGTCTGTCTAAACAGTTATAATAGTAACATAGTTTGGAGGTTGTATAAAGACATACGTCCATCTAGTCCAACCTTTTTTTACCCTACACTAATAAGTCTGTCTAACAGTACATAGTAACATAGTATTGGAGGTTGTATAAGACATTCGTCCATCTAGTCCAACCTTTATACCTACCCATAAGTCTGTCTAACAGTTACATAGAACATAGTATTGGAGGTTGTATAAAGACATACGTCCATCTAGTCCAACCTTTATCCCTACCCATAAGTCTGTATAACAGTTACATAGTAACATTATATGGAGGTTGTATAAAGACATACGTCCTCTAGTCCAACCTTTATACCCTACCCATAATGTCTGTATACAGTTACATAGTAACATAGTATTGGAGGTTGTATAAAGACATACGTCCATCTAGTCCAACCTTTATACCCTACCCATAATGTCTGTATAACAGTTACATAGTAACATAGTATTGGAGGTTGTATAAAGACATACGTCTCTAGTCAACCTTTATACCTACCCATAATGTCTGTTAACAGTTACATAGTAACATAGTATTGGGGTTGTATAAAGACATACGTCCATCTAGTCCAACCTTATACCAACCATAATGTCTGTATAACAGTTACATAGTAAATAGTATTGGAGGTTGTATAAAGACTACATCCATCTAGTCCAACCTTTATACCCTACCATAATGTCTGTATAAAAGTTACATAGTAACATAGTATTGGAGGATATATAAAGACATACGTCCATCTAGTCCAACCTTTATACCTACCCATAATTTGTCCATATAACAGTTACATAATAACATAGTATTGGAGGTGTATAAAGACATACGTCATCTAGTCCAACTTTATACCCTACCCATAATGTCTGTATAACAGTTACATAGTAACATAGTATTGGAGGTTGTATAAAGACATACGTCCATTTAGTCCAACCTTTATACCACCCATAATGTCTGTATAACAGTTACATAGTAAATAGTATTTGAGGTTGTATAAAGACATAGTCCATCTAGTCCAACCTTTATACCCTACCATAATGTCTGTATAACAGTACAATAGTAACATAGTATTGGAGGTTTATAAAGACATACGTCCATCTAGTCCAACCTTTTATACCCTACCCATAATGTCTGTATAACAGTTACATAGTAACATAGTATTGGAGGTTGTATAAAGACATACGTCATCTAGTCCACCTTTATACCCTACCCATAATGTCTGTATAACAGTTACATAGAACATAGTATTGGAGGATAATAAAGACATACGTCCATCTAGTCCAACCTTTATACCCTACCCATATGTCTGTATAACAGTTACATAGTAACATAGTATTGGAGGTTGTATAAGACTACGTCCATCTAGTCCAACCCTTATACCCTACCCATAAAGTCTGTATAAACAGTTACACGTAACATAGATTGGAGGTTGTATAAGACAACGTCCCTAGTCCAACCTTTATACCCTACCCATAATGTCTGTATAACAGTTACATAGTAACATAGTATTGGAGGTTGTATAAAGACCTAGTCCATCTAGTCCAACCTTTATACCCTACCCATAATGTCTGTATAACAGTTACACAGTAACATGTATTGGAGGTTGTATAAAGACATACGTCCATCTAGTCCAACCTTTATATCTACCCATAAGTCTGTATAACAGTTACATAGTAACATAGTATTGGAGGTTGTATAAAGACATACGTCGTCTAGTCCAACCTTTATACCCTACCAATAATGTCTGTCTAACAGTTACATAGTAACATAGTATTGGAGGTTGTATAAAGACATACGTCCATCTAGTCCAACCTTTATACCCTAACCATAATGTCTGTATAACAGTTACATAGTAACATAGTATTGGAGGTTGTATAAAGACATAATCCATCTAGTCCAACCTTATACCCTACCCATAATGTCTGTATAACAGTTACATGTAACATAGTATTGGAGAGGGATATAAAGACATACGTCCATCTAGTCCAACCTTTATACCCTACCCCATAATGTCCATATAACAGTTACATCATAACATAGTAGATTGGGGTTGTTATAAGAAACGTCCATCTAGTCCAACCTTATACCCTACCCATAATGTCTGTATAACAGTTCATGTAACATAGTATTGGAGGTTGATTAAAGACATACGTCCATTAGTCCAAACCTTATACCCTACCCATAATGTCTGTATAACAGTTACATAGTAACATAGTATTGAGGTTGTATAAAGACCTACGTCCATCTAGTCCAACCTTTATACCCCTACCCATAAGTCTGTATAACAGTTACATAGTAACATAGTATTGGATGATAATAAAGACATACGTCCATCTAGTCCAACCTTTATACCCTACCCATAATGTCTGTATAAACAGTTACATAGTAACATAGTATTGGAGGTTTGATAAAGACATAAGTCCATCTAGTCCGACCTTTATACCCTACCCATAATGTCTGTATAACAGTTACATAGTAACATAGTATTGGAGGATAAATAAAGACATAAGTCCATCTAGTCCAACCTTTATACCCTACCCTAATGTCTGTATAACAGTTACATAGTAAATAGTATTGGAGGTTGTATAAAGACATACGTCCATCTAGTCCAACCTTTATACCCTACCCATAATGTCTGTATAACAGTTACAAGTAACATAGTATTGGAGGTTGTATAAGACATACGTCCATCTAGTCAACTTTTTATACCCTACCCATAATGTCTGTATAACAGTTACATAGTAACATAGCATTGGAGGTTATATAAAGACATACGTCCATCTAGTCCAACCTTTATACCCTACCCCTAATGTTCTGTATAACAGTTACATAGTAACATAGTATGGAGGTTTGTATAAAGACATACGTCCATCTAGTCCAACCTTTATACCCTACCCATAATGTCTGTATAACAGTTACATAGTAGCATAGTATTGGAGGTGTATAAGACCTACGTCCATCTAGTCCCCCCTTTATACCCTACCCATAATGTCTGTATAACAGTTACATAGTAACATAGATTGGAGTTTTATAAAGACATACGTCCATCTAGTCCAACCTTTATACCCTACCCATATGTCTGTATAACAGTTACATAGTACATAGTATTGGAGGTTGTATAAAGACATACGTCCATCTAGTCCAACCTTTATACCCTACCCTAATGTCTGTATAACAGTTACATAGTAACATAGTATTGAGTTGTATAAAGACATACGTCCTCTGGTCCAACCTTTATACCCTACCCAATGTCTGTATAACAGTTTACATAGTAGCAATAGTATTGGAGGTTGTTATAAGACATACGTCCACAGTCCAACCTTTATACCCACCCTATGTCTTTATACATTTCATAGTAAAATAGTATTGGAGGGTGTATAAAGACATACGTCCATCTAGTCCAACCTTTAACCCTACCCATAATGTCTGTATAACAGTTACATAGTAACATAGTATTGGAGGTTGTAAAAGACATACTCCATCTAGCAACCTTTATACCCTACCCATAATGTCTGTAAACAGTTACATAGTACATAGTATTGGAGGTTGTATAAAGACATACGTCCATCTAGTCCAACCTTTATCCCTACCCATAATGTCTGTCTAACAGTTACATAGTAACATAGTATTGGAGGTTGTATAAAGACATACTCCATCTATGTCCAACCTTTATACCCTACCCATAATGTCTGTATAAAAGTTACATAGTAACATGTATTGGAGGTTGTAAAAGACATACGTCCATCTAGTCCAACCTTATACCCTACCCATAATGTCTGTATAACAGTTACATAGTAACATAGTATTGGAGGTTGTATAAAGACATACGTCCATCTAGTCCAACCTTTATACCCTCCACCATAATGTCCGTTACATTACATAGTATTGGAGTTTGTAAAGACATACTCCATCTAGTCCAACCTTTATACCCTACCCATAATGTCCGTATAACAGTTACATAGTATTGGAGGTTGTATAAAGACATACGTCCATCTAGTCCAACCTTTATACCCTACCCATAATGTCTGTATAACGTTTCATAGTAAATATAGTGGAGGTTGTAAAAGACATACGTCCATCTAGTCCAACCTTTTACCCTACCCATAATGTCTGTATAACAGTTACATAGTAACATAGTATTGGAGGTTGTATAAGACATACGTCCATCTAATCCAACCTTTATACCCTACCCATATGTGTGTATAACAGTTACATAGTAACATTTATTGGGTTGTATAAAGACATACGTCCATCTATCCAACCTTTTACCTACCCATAATGTCTGTATAACAGTTACATAGTAACATAGTATTGGAGGTTGTATAAAGACATACGTCCTCTATCCAACCTTTATACCTACCCATAATGTCTGTATAACAGTTACATAGTAACATAGTATTGGAGGTGTATAAAGACATACGTCCATCTAGTCCCCTTTATACCCTACCTATAATGTCTGTATAACAGTTACATAGTAACTAGTATTGGGGTTGTATAAAGACATACGTCCATCTAGTCCAACCTTTTACCCTACCCATAATGTCTGTATAACAGTACATAGTAACATAGTATGTAGGTTGTATAAAGACATACGTCCATCTAGTCCAACCTTATACCCTACCCATATGTCTGTATAACAGTTAATAGTACATAGTATTGGGGTTGTATAAGACATACGTCCATCTAATCCAACCTTTATACCCTACCCATATTGTCTGTATAACAGTTACATAGTAACATATTATGGGGTTGTATAAAGACATACGTCCATCTAATCCAACCTTTATAGCCTACCCATAATGTCTGTATAACAGTTACATAGTAACATAGTATTGGAGGTGTATAAAGACATACGTCATCTAGTCCAACCTTATACCCTACCTATATGTCTGTATAACAGTTACATAGTAACATAGTATGGAGGTTGTATAAAGACATACGTCCATCTAGTACAACCTTTATACCCTACCATAATGTCTGTATAACAGTTACATAGTAACATAGTATTGGAGGTTGTATAAAGACATACGTCCATCTAGTCCAACCTTTATACCCTACCCTAATGTCTGTATAACAGTTACATAGTAACATAGTATTGGAGGTTGTATAAAGACAATCGTCCATCTAGTCCAACCTTTATACCCTACCCATAATGTCTTGACAGTTACATAGTAACATAGTATTGGAGGTTGTATAAAGACATACGTCCATCTAGTCCAACCTTTATACCCTACCATAATGTCTGTTAACAGTTACATGTAACATAGTATTGGAGGTTGTATAAGACATTACGTCCATCTAGTCCAACCTTTATACCCTACCCATAATGTCTGTCTAACAGTTACATAGTAACATAGTATTGGAGGTTGTATAAAGACATACGTCCCAGTCCAACCTTTATACCCTACCCTAATGTCTGTATAACAGTTACATAGTAACATAGTATTGGAGGTTGATAAAGACATACGTCCATCTAGTCCAACCTTTAACCCTACCCATAATGTCTGTATAACAGTTACATAGTAACATAGTATTGGAGGTTGTATAAAGACATACGTCCATCTAGTCCAACCTTTATACCCTACCCAAATGTCTGTATAACAGTTACATAGTAACATAGTATTGGAGGTTGTATAAAGACATACGTCTTCTAGTCCAACCTTTATACCCTACCATAATGTCTGTCTAACAGTTACTAGTAACATAGTAGGAGGGTGTATAAAGACATACGTCCATCTAGTCCAACCTTATACCCTAACCATAATGTCTGTATAACAGTTACATAGTAACATAGTATTGGAGGTTGTATAAAGACATACATCCTCTAGTCCAACCTTTATACCCTACCACCATAATGTCTGTATAACAGTTACATAGTAACATAGTATTGGAGGTTATAAAGACATACTCATCTAGTCCAACCTTTACCCTACCCATAATGTCATAACAGTTACATAATAACATAGTATTGGAGGTTGTAATAAAGACATCGTCCATCTAGTCCAACCTTTATACCCTACCCATAATGTCTGTATAAACAGTTACATAGTAACATAGTATTGGAGGTTGTTAAAGACATACGTCCATCTTAGTCCAACCTTTAACCTACCCATAATGTCTGTATAACAGTTACATAGTAACATAGTATTGAGTTGTATAAAGACATACGTCCATCTAGTCCAACCTTTATACCCTACCCATAATGTCTGTATAACAGTTACTAGTAACATAGTATTGGAGGATAATAAAGACATACGTCCACTAGTCCAACCTTTATACCCTACCCATAATGTCTGTATACAGTTACATAGTAACATAGTATGGAGGTTGTATAAAGAATACGTCCATCTAGTCCACCTTTATACCCTACCCATATGTCTGTATAACAGTTACATAGTAACATAGTATTGGAGGATAAAAAGACATACGTCCATCTAGTCCAACCTTTATACCCTACCCATAATGTCTGTATAACAGTTACATAGTAACATAGTATTGGAGGTTTATAATAAGACATACGTCCATCTAGTCCAACCTTTATACCCTACCCATAATGTCTGTATAACAGTTACAAGTAACTAGTATTGGAGGTTGTATAAAGACATACGTCCATCTAGTCCAACCTTTATACCCTACCCATAATGTCTGTATACAGTTACATATAACATAGTATTGGAGGTTGTAATAAGACATACGTCCATCTAGTCCAACCTTTATACCCTACCCATAATGTCTGTATAACAGTTACAAGTAACATAGTATTGGAGGTTGTATAAGACATACGTCCATCTAGTCCAACCTTTACCTACCCATAATGTCTGTATAACAGTTACATAGTAAATAGTATTGGAGGTTGTATAAAGACATACGTCCATCTAGTCCAACCTTTATACCCTACCCATAATGTCTGTTAACAGTTACATAGTAACATAGTATTGGAGGTTGTATAAGACATACGTCCATCTAGTCCAACCTTTATACCCTACCATAATGTCTGTATAACATTACATAGTAACATAGTATTGGAGGTTGTATAAAGACATACGATCCTCTAGTCCAACCTTTATACCTACCCATAATGTCTGTATAACAGTTACATAGTAACATAGTATTGGAGGTTATAAAGACATACGTCCATCAGTCCAACCTTTATACCCTACCCATAAGTTCTATAACAGTTACATAGATAACATAGTATTGGAGTTGTATAAAGACATACGCCATCTAGTCCAACCTTTATACCCTACCCATAATGTCTGTATAACAGTTACATAGTAACATAGTATTGGAGGTTGTATAAAGACATACGTCCATTAGTCCAACCTTTATACCCTACCATAATGTCTGTATAACAGTTACATATAACATAGTATTGGAGGTTGTATAAAACATACGTCCATCTAGTCCACCTTATACCCTACCCATAATGTCTGTATAACAGTTACATGTAACATAGTATTGGAGGATAAATAAAGACATACGTCCATCTAGTCCAACCTTTATCCCTACCCATAATGTCTGTATAACAGTTACATAGTAACATAGTATTGGAGGTTGTATAAGACATACGTCCATCTAGTCCACCTTTATACCTACCCATATGTCTGTATAACAGTTACATAGTAACATAGTATTGGAGGATAATAAGACATACGTCCTCTAGTCCAACCTTTATCCCTACCCATAATGTCTGTATAACAGTTAATAGTAAACATAGTATTGGAGGTTGTATAAAGACATACGTCCATCAAGTCCAACCTTATACCCTACCCATAATGTCTGTATAACAGTTACACAGTAACATAGTATTGGAGGTTGTATAAAGACATACGTCCATCTAGTCCAACCTTTATACCCTACCCATATGTCTGTATAACAGTTACAAGTACATAGTATTGGAGGTTGTATAAAGACATACGTCCATCTAGTCCACCTTTATACCCTACACCATATGTCTGTAAACAGTTACAGTAACATAGTATTGGAGTTGTATAAAACATACGTCATCTAGTCCAACCTTTATACCTACCCATATGTTCTGTATAACAGTTACATAGTAACATAGTATTGGGATTATAAAGACAATACGTCCATCCAGTCCAACTTTATACCCTACCCATAATGTCTGTATAAACAGTTACATAGTAACATAGTATTGGAGGTTGTATAAAGACATACGTCCTTCTAGTACAACCTTTATACCCCTACCCATAATGTCTGTATAACAGTTACATAGTAACATAGTATTGGAGGTTGTATAAAGACATACGTCTATCTAGTCCAACCTTCATACCCTACCCATAATGTCTGTATAACAGTTACATAGTAACATAGTATTGGAGGTTGTATAAAGACATACATCCATCCAGTCCAACCTTTATAACCCTAACCCATAATGTCTGTATAACAGTTACTAGTAGCAATTTATGGAGGTTGTAATAAGACATACGTCCATCTAGTCCAACCTTTATACCCACCCATAATGTCTGATAACAGTTACATAGTAACATAGCATTGGAGGTTATATAAAGACATACGTCAATCTAGTCCAACCTTTATACCCTACCCATAATGTCTGATAACAGTTATAGTAACATAGTATTGGAGGTTGTATAAGCATACGTCCATCTAGTCCAACCTTTATACCTACCCATATGTCTGTATAACAGTTACATAGTAACATAGTATTGAGGTTGTATAAAGACATACGTCCATCTGGTCCAACCTTTATACCCTACCCATAATGTCTGTATAACAGTTACATAGTACATAGTATTGGAGGTTGTATAAAGACATACGTCCATCTAGTCCAACCTTTATACCCAACCCATAATGTCTTTATAACATTTACATAGTACATAGTATTGGAGGGTGTATAAAGACATACGTCCATCTAGTCCAACCTTTATACCCTACCCATAATGTCTTATAACAGTTACATAGTAACATAGTATGGAGGTTGTATAAAGACATACATCCATCTAGTCCAACCTTATACCCTACCCATAATGTCTGTATAACAGTTACATATAACATAGTATTGGAGGTTGTATAAAGACATACGTCCATCTAGTCCAACCTTTATCCCTACCCATAATGTCTGTCACAGTTACATAGTAACATAGTATTGGAGGTTGTATAAAGACATACGTCCATCTAGTCCAACCTTTATACCCTACCCATAATGTCTGTAAAGTTACATATTAACATAGTATTGGAGGTTGTATAAAGACATACGTCCATCTAGTCCAACCTTTATACCCTACCCATAATGTCTGTAAACAGTTACATATTAACATAGTATTGGAGGTTGTATAAAGACATACTTCCATCTAGTCCCACTTTATACCCTACCATAATGTCGTATAACAGTTACATAGTATTGGAGGTTGTATAAAGACATACGTCCATCTAGTCCAACCTTTAACCCTACCCAATGTCGTATAACAGTTACCTAGGTATTGGAGGTTGATAAAGACATACGTCCATCTAGTCCAACCTTTATACCCTACCCATAATGTCTGTATAACAGTTTCATAGTAACATAGTATTGGAGGTTGTAATAAGACATACGTCCATCTAGTCCAACCTTTATACCCTACCCATAATGTCTTGATACGATTACATAGTAACATAGTATTGGAGGTTGTATAAAGACATACGTCCATCTATCCAACCTTATACCCTACCCATAATGTTGTGTATAACAGTTACATAGTACATATATTGTGGTTGTATAAAACATACGTCCATCTAATCCAACCTTTATAGCCTACCCTAGGTCGTGTATAACATTACATAGTACATAGTATTGGGGTTGTATAAAGACATACGTCCATCTATCCAACCTTTATAGCCTACCATAATGTCTGTATAACAGTTACATAGTAACATAGTATTGAGGGTGTATAAAGACATACGTCCATCTAGTCCACCTTTATACCCTACCATAATGTCTGTAAACAGTTACATAGTAACATAGTATTGGAGGTTGTATAAAGACATACGTCCATCTAGTCCAACCTTTATACCCTACCCATAATGTCTGTATAACAGTACATAGTAACATAGTATTGGAGGTTGTATAAAGACATACGTCCACTAGTCCAACCTTTATACCCTACCCATAATGTCTGTATACCAGTTACATAGTACATAGTATTGGAGGTTGTATAGACTACGTCCATCTAATCCAACCTAGCCTACCCATAATGTCTGTATACAGTTACTAGTAACATATTATTGGGGTTGTATAAAGACATACGTCCATCTAATCCAACCTTTATACCTACCCATAATGTCTGTATAACAGTTACATAGTAACATAGTATTGAGGGTGTATAAAGACATACGTCCATCTAGTCCACCTTATACCCTACCCTATAATGTCTGTATAACAGTTACATAGTAACATAGTATGGAGGTTGTATAAAGACATACGTCCATCTAGTACAAACCTTTATACCCTACCCTACCATAATGTCTGTATAACATTTACATAGTAACATAGTATTGGAGGTTGTATAAAACATACGTCCATCTAGTCCAACCTTTACCCTCCCCATAATGTCTGTATAACAGTTACATAAACATAGTATTGGAGGTTGTATAAAGACATACGTCCATCTAGTCCAACCTTTATACCCTACCCATATGTCTGTCACAGTTAAATAGTAACATAGTATTGGAGGTTGATATAAGACATACGTCCATCTAGTCCAACCTTTATCCCCTACACATAATGTCTGTCTAACAGTTACATAGTAACATAGTATTGGAGGTTGTATAAGACATTCGTCCATCTATTCCAACCTTTATACCCTACCCAAATGTCTGTAACAGTTTACATAGTAACATAGTTGGAGGTTGTATAAAGACATACGTCCATCTAGTCCACCTTTATACCCTACCCATAATGTCTGTATCAGTTACATAGTAACATAGTATGGGAGGTTGTATAAGACATACGTCCATCTAGTCCAACCTTTATACCCTACCCATAATGTCTGTATAACAGTTACATAGTAACATAGTATTGAGGTTGTATAAAGACATACGTCCATCTAGTCCAACCTTTATACCCTACCCATAATGTCTGTATAACAGTACATAGTAACATAGTATTGGAGGTTGTATAAAGACATACGTCTGTCTAGTCCAACCTTTATACCCTACCATAATGTCTGTCTAACAGTTCATAGTAACATAGTATTGGAGGTTTTAAAGACATACTTCCATCTAGTCCAACCTTTATACCCTACCATAATGTCTGTATAACAGTTACATAGTAACATAAAATTGGAGGTTGTATAAAAACATACATCATCTAGTCCAACCTTTATACTCTACCCATAATGTCTGTATAACAGTTACATAGTAACATAGTATTGGAGGATATATAAAGACATACGTCCATCTAGTCCAACCTTTATACCCTACCCATAATGTCTATAACAGTTACATATAACATAGTATGGAGGTTGTATAAAGACATACGTCCTCTAGTCCAACCTTTTACCCTACCATAATGTCTGTATAACAGTTACATAGTAACATAGTATTGGAGGTTTTTAAAGACATACGTCCATTTAGTCCAACCTTTATACCCTACCATAATGTCTGTTAACAGTTACATAGTAACATAGTATTGAGGTTATAAAGACATACGTCCATCTAGTCCAACCTTTATACCCTACCCATAATGTCTGTATAACAGTTACATAGTAACATAGTATTGGAGGATAAATAAAGACATACGTCCATCTAGTCCAACCTTTATACCCTACCCATAATGTCTGTATAACAGTTACATAGAACATAGTATTGGAGGTTTATAAAGACATACGTCCATCTAGTCCACCTTTATCCCTACCCATAATGTCTGTATAACAGTTACATAGTAACATAGTATTGGAGGATAAATAAAGACATACGTCCTCTAGTCCAACCTTTATACCCTACCCATATGTTGTATAACAGTTACATAGTAACTAGTATTGGAGGTTGTATAAAGACATACGTCCATCTAGTCCAACCTTTATACCCTACCCATAATGTCTGTATAACAGTTACACAGTAACATATATTGGAGGTTGTATAAAGACATACGTCCATCTAGTCCAACCTTTATACTACCCATAATGTCTGTATAACAGTTACATAGTAACATAGTATTGGAGGTTGTATAAAACATACGTCCATCTAGTCCAACCTTTATACCCTACCCATAATGTCTGTATAACAGTTACACGTAACATAGTATTGGAGGTTGTAAAGACATACGTCCATCTAGTCCAACCTTTATACCTACCCATAATGTCTGTATAACAGTTACATAGTAACATAGTTTGGAGGTTGTATAAAACATACGTCTGTCTAGTCCACCTTTATACCCTACCCATAATTCTGTTAACAGTTACATAGTAACATAGTATTGGAGGTTGTAAAAGACATACGTCCATCTAGTCCAACCTTTATACCCTAACCCATAATGTCTGTATAACAGTTACATAGTAACATGTATTGGAGGTTGTATAAAGACATACATCCATCTAGTCCAACCTTTATACCCTACCCATAATGTCTGTATAACAGTTACATAGTAACATAGTATTGGAGGATATAAAGACATAGCGTCCATCTAGTCCAACCTTTATACCCTACCCATAATGTCATATAACAGTTACAATAAACTAGTATTGGAGGTTGTATAAAGACATACGTCCATCTAGTCCAACCTTTATCCCTACCCATATGTCTGTATAACAGTTACATAGTAACATAGTATTGAGGTTGTAAAGACATACGTCCATTCGTCCAACCTTTATACCCTACCCATAATGTCTGTATAACAGTTACATAGTAACATAGTATTGGAGGTTGTATAAAGACATCGTCCATCTAGTCCAACCTTTATACCCTACCCATAATGTCTGTATAACAGTTACATAGTAACATAGTATGGGGATAATAAAGACATACGTCCATCTAGTCCAACCTTTATACCCTACCATAATGTCTGTATAACAGTTACATAGTAACATAGTATTGGAGGTTGTATAAAGACTACGTCCATCTAGTCCGACCTTTATACCCTACCCATAATTTCTGTATAACAGTTACATAGTAACATAGTATTGGAGGATAAATAAAGACATACGTCCATCTAGTCCAACCTTTATACCTACCCATAATGTCTGTATAACAGTTACATAGTAACATAGTATGGGAGGTTGTATAAAGACATACGTCCATCTAGTCCAACCTTTATACCCTACCCTATGTCTGTATAACAGTTACACAGTAACATAGTATTGGAGGTTGTATAAAACATACGTCCATCTAGTCCAACCTTTATACCCTACCCATAATGTCTGTATAACAGTTACATAGTAACATAGTAGTGAGGTTATAAAGACTACGTTCCATCTAGTCCAACCTTATACCCTACCCATATCTGTATAACATTACATAGTAACATAGTATTGGAGGTTGTATAAAACATACGTCCATCTAGTCCAACTTTATATCCTACCCATAATGTCTGTATAACAGTTACATAAAACATAGTATTGGAGGTGTATAAAGACAATCGTCATCAGTCCAACCTTTATACCTACCCATAATGTCTGTATAACAGTTACATAGTAACATAGTATTGGAGGTTGTATAAAGACATACGTCCGTCTAGTCCACCTTTATACCCTACCCATAATGTCTGTATAACAGTTACATAGTAACATGTATTGGAGGTTGTATAAAAATACGTCCATCTAGTCCAACCTTTATACCTACCCATAATGTCTGTATAACAGTTACATAGAACATAGTATTGGAGATGTATAAAGACACGTCCATCTCAGTCCCAAACTTTATACCCTACCCATAATGTCTGTATAACAGTTACATAGTAACATAGTATTGGAGGTTGTATAAAGACATACGTCCATCTAGTCCAACCTTTATAACCTACCCATAATGTCTGTATAACAGTTACATAGTAACATAGTATTGGAGGATAAATAAAGACATACGTCCATTTACCTACAATACATTACAGTACCGACACAGTAGTAGACAGTTTTACCATTCTCACTGTGACAGAACATCTCTATATATTTGTATAAATACATTTCCTGGTCGCTACTTGAGCCATCATTGTAATTACAAACAGATTGGGCCTAATTACCTTTTATAAACATCTCTATCCATTTCCTTATCTAGTGATAATGATCTCCGTGTACCGAGTGTTGAGATTTCCAGATAAGAGTCTGACATCTGTTTCCAGTGATGTCTCTACGCGCTGGTACATGTCCCTGGAAGGAAAATCTGGAACCCATTCCTGATGTGGAATAAATGAAAGGCTACACCCCACAGTTCAGAGCTTTCTAGTTTAGTCTGTGCAGTGCGGATACAATAGAGATGATGAGGATCTGGTGAATCTGGTCCAGGTGACAAATTGGCAGTGGATTAAAGGCTTCGTCATACAATGAAATGTCAGGTGAAGACATGTAGATTTGTTTGATACATTTAATATTATTACGACTCATTCACGAGATTATGTGGTCATCTCTTTAGAATGTTACGTACGGCCCTATCTACAGATCAATGGACTAACCCACATCGCTGGGTAGTGTCTATTTGAAAACAACCATTAACAAAAGGGGGAAAATCTGGTGGAAATCCTGTGAACAATGGTGAGAGAGGAGACGTTATCGATTCCTAGTAACGCTACTGCCTGGTGGGTAATCCCCCCATCTATAATAGATACAGATTAGATATCCTACTAATGTTATACACTACATCTAGGAAAGACAATGGTCCAGGCTATTTAAAGGGCACGTCCACCCATAAATCAAAAAAATGGGTCACTTGTCAGATATCTGCCAGCAACCTCAACTGCTATTAGTTCCGGTTTATTACATGCGTGTGTAAGCAGATGTTTAATGATAAGATCTCATCAATCGTGTGAAAGGTATCCGCCCTTCTCCCTCTGCTCAATGAGCTTTTTATGAGCTTGAGCATGTGCAGAGGAGGCAGATGGTGAAACAGCAGTCAATCATTGGTTGTCACAGCCTTGACTGACTGGAGGGAGGGGCCAGCTTACTCGGCCAGAATGGGGACAATGATTATCATTAAATATCTGGCTAGTAATACAGGTAATAATGTGCTGGATATATCAGTTGGGGGTGGGGACAGGTAATTGACATCTCACCATTTTTTGTTTTAAGGGTGAACATGCCCTTTAAGGGGACCTTCCACTGGCTATTTTCAGAATTAGACCTTTGACACAAAACTCTGAGCAGGGGGGTGACACTGTTACCCTCGTACGAGGTAGATAACACCTTGCGCTGACCGTATGTAAAAGGGACATTGCTCTGCTGTGATATTGAGTGGCAAGGTTGAACCCTTATCATGGGTGAAAAACGAACGACAATGGGATTTTATCGCACAACGTAACAAGCTCATAAAATATGATGAATGGTAATCGGCAGCAGACACCGCGGATGATTGACTGGTACAAATTGCTGTTATGGAAAGAACATGTTGTAACAGTCGTGCAATGTAACTGTGCTGGGGCGTTGAGTGAGGAGCCACTGGCTGTAATGTTATGGAAATAGATTCCCTGCAGAGCGAATACATTGGTTGCCACTATGGCCTTACAATGGGAATGACCTGTCTGACTTATGACCTTTTGACCTGGATTAAATCGGCCACACAAAGGCCCATTTGGTCATCTAATATGACTTTGTTTTTTTTAAAAGGTTCTGTAAATACCGGATACAATAGTCCAACAGGGCGATGTAATAAAAGTTCTTATCGTTAAAAATGGTGCTAATTTTGCCCCAACCAATCAGATGTTAGCTTTTAAATGTTATATAAGATCTGATTGGTTGGGGCAAAGTTTGCACCATTTTAAACGATAAGAACTTGGATATGTCCCTCCATTAGCTTTATCAATGAAATAGAGTCAACTATGTCTTCCTGTCTCCTTTTGTTGTGGCTGTTGGGAAATGTATTATTATGGGGCGTTCGTGTTTTATTTCCCAGCATTCCAGTCATGGACACGGTTTAGTCAGAGACTATTTTGTTTCTCACACATGCTCAGTCCCCAATCTACTGTAGATTCTCCGCCCACCTGAAGTCTCCAACCAATCCTGTTACAGTTACATGCAGGCTAGATCATTTCAAATTCTTAGCAAGGGAACTGAGGTCAAGAGATGTGGCCAGAAGGTACAAATGCTTATAAGGCTAAAGATATACTGAAATGTGTAAGTATACAGGAAGGCAATCTATATGGCAGCACAGAAAATTACCTTACCTGGCTAATTGACTGAAGTGGTGTCTTACACTTAATATTCATGGTGTGTGTGTGTGTGTGTGTGTGTGTGTGTGTGTGTGTGTGTGATATCCTAATGGGGGTGACAATTACTTTAGGAAATAACTATTTTAGGGTCGTCACTTTGAACCCACATGAAATGCACCTACTGCAAGGTAAGTCCCGTTTATTAAATGCAAGTTGTATGGCTACACAGATATCCCTGCAGCCTGCGTCATGCTCCTTATAGGATGGTAATTCATTTTCGGTTCCTATTCTACGTTCTATTTCATAGGCCTCATGTACATTCCATGTACTTACCTTGTGTGTACGACATGGTGAAATCTCTATACAGTTCATCAGTATATGTGTACACCCATAATAAAATCTCCCCCGCTATATGCAATACATTGAAACAGTAGAAGGTTTTCCCTTTGACTCGCTCTATTATAGGAATCCTCCTTGGGAGGGGGTTGGGGTTTTTTAAACATTCCCTGGGAAGAAAACACAAGGGATTGTTGCTGCCAAGACTCTGATCCGAGGTCAATTGTCGATTCCTGGACCCAGAATTCTACAGGGTTTAAAGTGCTGAACACACAAAGCTGTGGGATGTTTGAAGAGCGTAAACAAGTTATATAAACACAGTGAGGTCCCCAGACTGCCAAGGACCCTTCACTAAACGTCTTCACACCCTTCCCTTCCCTTCGATACACATCCCAATAGATTTACTGCAAGCAGGAGATTTCCATTGGTTTATCCCCATCTGGTACCCACCATGATCACACTCCTACCTTTAATATGACTCTTGCTTCTATCTGCCGTCAATCAAACGTACAGCAGTGTAAGTGCTAGACCACACTAGCAAATGCATTAAAAATTGCTGGGACAGCATCATAAGAGGAGCGCGGTGCCGTGTGTCCTAGTGTGGTCTCAGCCTAAAGGGTGTTTTTTTTCCTGCTAGCACTGTAAGCTATTATATTACCGCCTCCATGTTAAAGGTTGGAGCATGCCCACTGCTGGGACTGAGCATCATTAGGTGAAAGATAATCCCCACCCCCAAACTTATAAATCTTTATTAAAGCTGGTCGAGAATTATTTTATTGGGGTGGGGCTTATGACACATGCGACACAGAGACAGTGCAGACTGGGAAGTGTAACTTTACAAGCCTGTAACTTCAGACAAACTAGAGTGCACATGTATGGAGACCACTCTTTAAGTACAATATAATGAATGGATATTCCATCAGTTTAAATGTCCCTATAACTTTCCCTGTCAACAAAAGGCCGACAGGGAACATAAGTAAACAAAGGGTTAAAAGTGGGGTGACCCAGTAATGGGGCCACATTGTGCTGGGTGGCAATGTTACCGCTCATTTGCGCTGTGATCCGCACAATTTTGCGTTATCTGACCGCAGTGTGCAATAACAAAATGCAACATGCGCAATAGTAACACTAAAAACTGAGATAACAGGGCTATGTACAATCTGGGCTGCTTAATTCTTTTAAGGCCTTTCCAGTCTGCTGCAATGTTAGCAAAGAAAAGTGCAAAGTTCAGCAACTCTCCTTTTGTTCATTTAGCTAGCGGCACTACAATGATCAAAGCTGCTCGCTTGTTACCAGCTCTGGTCTTCTGCTCGCTTGGAAATTTCACCATATTAGTTTTCCCTGAACTTTTGATTGGAGACCATTGATTACTTGGAAGCTATTGTGGGGTCACAGTGACAATTAGACTCACGTGAAGCACAGCCTTAAAGGATAAGTTCAGGTTAGAACACATTTTCTCTGATTCCATTTCTACATAAGGTGCTGATTAAATCAAGTGCGTGTCCTAATTCCTAACTGGTGAAGTCAGTGAAACGCTTCCCTGCAGATTGAGTTCCTCCTCTCCCTAGAACAGAGAGACAACTTAACTAATTGGGCCGCTGTCTCTTTAAATTCCATTACCTAGTACAGATATACCCACCTCCATGTTAATAACCATTTAACCCCTTAACTCCTGGCTCTACAGAATCTCTAATGTCTTGTTCTAAAGCAGAGAGACAGTTTGCATTGCACGAAGCAGTGTCAACAAGAAACAGGTAGTAAAGGGGTTAATCTTCGTTCACACTGGCGCACATATTAATGAATGGCACCGTTCACACTATATAGTGCGTTGCGTGCTACGAAGGGCATGCAGCAGTGTGGTGCGTGAATGCGCATTGTGGTCATTGAATATATAAGGGCATGCTTTGTGTGTTACGCTGCGGATCGTAGCCCGATATAGCAAACACAACGTTCCGCTGCGTTCAAACCGCCTTGTGTGAACGTGAACCTTAATAATGACCTGTTCATTCCACCTGATTAACCCTTTCCCATCAGATACGCAGAGCAGTGGACGTCAATGTGGTTTGCCATGTTCCATGCCTTGCGATGTGTTTACGTTTTCTTTCGCGAATCGCATGTATTGGCACTTTGCCTTTAAAGCTGGGTACACACCAGCAGATACTTCGCCCATCATGGCTATTATATATTATTATATATACCAGTAGCAAGGGATTGGTTGGGACAAATAACTGGTTAACATGTGACGCAGGCTGTAATGGTTTTAGTGTAGCCATACAGGTTGGGTTTAATATAATGGGATTGCAGATATAAATGTTGCTTTTCTGATATACATTAAATTACCAGCCCAATATCACCAAACATTGCTACCTTTCCTACTATGCAAAACTTATTGATTGGTAAAGTTAACCATGTATCTTACCAGCATGGCAGCTCCCACTTTTACTAATATAAACATATAAGTAAATAAATAACTTTGTTACATTTCCTAATCTGGGTTTAGAAATATTAAACATTTCTCCAGGGTTATTCAATAAAAGTACTTATCATTTAAAATGGTGCTAATTTTGCCCTAACCAATCAGATGTTAGCTTTCAAATGTTAAATAAGATCTGATTGGTTGGGGCAAAATCAAGATATGCAGACATAAATGTTGCTTTTCTGATATACATTAAATTACCAGCCCAAAATCACCAAACATTGCTGCCTTTCCTACTATGCAAAGCTTATTGATTGGTAAAGTTAACCATGTATCTTACCAGCATGGCAGCTCCCACTTTTACTAATATAAACATTTAAGTAAATAAATCACTTTGTTACATTTCCTAATCTGGGTTTAGAAATATTAAACATTTCTCCAGGGTTATTCAACAAAAGTTCTTATCATTAAAATGGTGCTAATTTTGCCCTAACCAATCAGATATTAGCTTTCAAATGTTAAATAAGATCTGATTGGTTGGGGCAAAATTAGCACAATTTTAAGCAATTATCAGGGAGACTCAATAAAAGTTCTTATCGCTTAAAATGGTGCTAATTTTGCCCCAACCAATCAGATCTTATTTAACATTTGAAAGCTAACATCTGATTGGTTGGGGCAAAATTAGCACCATTTTAAGCGATAAGAACTTTTATTGAATCTCCCATCTTTCCTAATCCAAATGGTCTTTCTCTGTGTCTGTTATAAAGGACAAGTAACATTGAATTTGTACAGGAGGCCACAAGTGCAGTAAACTTTGGATTTCAGGAAGAATATTATTTATTTTTGAAAATGTGTTTTCCATTATAATCTTAACACGTGTGAGTTTTAATGTTTAAAATCTGTATTGGCTCAGGGTTGTGCTGGGAATATCAATAAAGTGTCAATCACCAGCTGAAAAGCATAAAAAGTCTCGCCCGAAGGCCTCCAGACATGCTCATTTGGATCTACAGAATGCTGACCTGCTAATGCATCATGGGAAATGTCATTCAGCCAAGAGGTCTTAGATCTTTCTGCTGTCCCATCGCTCCCCTGCCTTCTGTAGTCCTATAAGAGCTGAAGGGCCTTTGGTTGTCAGTGTGTGGACATCTCCCTATACCAGAGATTCACATACTTGGCCACAGTCTGAATCTTGACTGTGCATAGAACTTAGTCCTGTGTCTGAATCCTCATCGTTAACCTCACAGTTTGTACATAAATCCAGCTCCTTCTCGACCCAAAGTTGTGGCGAGTTCTCAGGTGAACTCTCTGCAGAGCTTCCAATCCCTGTGTCCTCACCTGCAGTCTCAGGGACCTCCTCTCTCACAGGGAGCTCCAGCTCACCAAGACTTTGCAGCAAACTCTGCAGTTCCTTCTCCTTGTCCATGCACATTGTTTGAGTTAAATCTAAATCTGCTTTGACAGCCTCCAAGTCTGTGTTCAACCTTAGGCCTATGTAGAGGCTGGCGCTGAGCTCTGTTTTAACCCTTTCCTCCTCCAAAGTCAATTCAGTGTCATCTCCAACTTGGTTGCCCTCTTTGGTGTCCTCCAAGTTGGGTTCCTCCTGCTCCAGGGCTGAGATCTCCTCCTGGCGCCTGTCCATCCACCTCTTGTTGAGCTCCTCTTGTATCTGTGTGGTCACCAAGTCCATGGTCTCCTGCTGTTTACTAATCTGTTCCTGCAGCAACAAAACATTGTCACACTTTTCTACATAGGATTCCACCAATGGTTTATCCTGAAAGGTTTGGCCACCAGAGGGACCTTGGTCTGAAACTGTCCCCACAAGGTAAGTGTCTTGAACGTAGTTGACCCCATGTCTCTTCATTCTGTCAAAATGGATATTAGCCTCATATTTCTCAATTTCCCTATCCAGGTCCATAATCCTTTGGACCTGCTGGCGGATGGTGTGGTCCTGAGATAGGACAAGATGCACCAAGGTCTCCATCTTCTCCACTGATGAAGAGTCCTTGTTTGAGGTCTCTGGTCTCTTGCGGTTCATCTTGGCCAATTTCCTAAAAGCTTTTCTGACCACCCTGCGCTGTTTCTCTTGGGTCGGGCAAATGTTGGACTTGTTTATCACCCGTTGGTGGCAGGGGCTTTCCTTGCTGAGGACCACCTTGGCTTCTGCGCTTCTCAGCCCAACGTTTGGTAGGGAAGCCTCATTTCTGACCAGGACAAACCTCACGTTCTCCTGCTCCTCTCCCCAAGCCATCCATAGCCTGAGGAGCTTTGTTTTGTTGGGTAAAATCCTCTCGAACCCCCTCCATTTCTCCACAACGCAATAGGACTGGGGGGGTCCCAGTAACATGGATCCCTCTGCCTCCTGCCTTTGGTTGTGGTCGTCCAGGAGGACCCTGATGACATCAGAGCAGGTGGTGTGTTTGGTCAGTCCGGAGACAAGTTTCTCCTCCTGGCAAAGCCACACTGAGACCTTCCACTCCTCACTCTCCATGGCGGTGGCTGCTTAACCTTCCTAGTTGGCCACCAGGCTATCAGGTCATCTATAGGGTCCAGGCATCAAAGGGTTAAATCCTTCGTCTGAAAAAGTTGCAGGGCCTGACGGATATTCTGTATCAGTTAAAGGGAAAATAACTCCTGATCCCCAGGGTTCGATATCCGGTAGGAAAGGGTCTGTGATCCCCAGAGCATTGTGAGTCCAGTGAGAAAAGGGAAAGACCCTCTAATAATTGGTGCAGGAAACTGACTCCTCCAGAGACCTTCCCCCCCTTGTTACACAGCCCAGCACAGGAGGCTAAAGGCTGTGATCAGATGCACCAGACTGAATCCTGTCACAGAGCTGGGAGCTGCCCTGCTGATCATCCTCCTCTGGTCACAGCTCTTTCTCTCTGAGCTTCAGCATTTCAGTCTGGCAGCTTTTCACTTCCAGGCACATGTGATCTGCAAGCCACGCCCCCTGTGGACTAAAAGCAGTGGAATGAAGTTAACTCTCTGCAGACAATTTACTGTTACTTATTCTTTATTGCTACAAATCATTATTATTATTACTATTATTATTACTACTATTATTACTACTACTATTATTATTACTGTTATTATATTACTACTATTATTATTACTATTATATTACTACTATTATTACTACTATTATTACTACTACTACTATTATTACTGTTATTATATTACTACTATTATTATTATTATTACTATTATTATATTACTACTACTATTATTACTACTATTATTATTATTACTATTATGATTGGTATTATTACTACTATTATTATTTATTACAATTATTACTACTATTATTACTATTATTATTATTAATATTACTATTATTATTATTACCACTACTATTACTACTATATCTGTTGTATTCAATTAGATCAACTGGACTTGAAAAGTCCAGTTGATCTAATTGAATACAACAGATATACCATGACCTGGATGAATGAGAACCTTCACAAGCATACTATTACTACTACTACTACTACTACTATTACTATTACTACTACTACTACTACTACTACTACTACTACTACTACTACTACTATTATATCAATATTACTACTACTATTATATTATTATTACTATTATTGTTACTATTATTATTATTTTTAAATTGCCCTTTTTTAGCTTTTGAAATGAGGAATAAAGAATGGTGTTTGTTTCTGATACATTGTTGCTTGGGTATTGTTACATTTCTAGTCTATAGACTGTAATGGATACATTGTTGCTTGGGTATTGTTACATTTCTAGTCTATAGACTGTAATGGATTTAGTGTTAGTGTAAAGCTGGGTTTAGATCCCCTGACCTGAGATGGACAATACACGTAATTAACACAGCTACCCTGATTGGAAAGTGATTACAATTAAACATCACATGTATGATCATTGCCCTGACGAATGACCTCAGACCACAACGCACACGGGCGTTAATCACACATATGTATGCGTCCTGTTGGGTGTTGTTTGTTGATCTGCCATGGCGGACATATGTGTGATCATTGGCCGTACACACACTCAGGGCAAAGATCATACGTGTGTACGAAGCTTAACTCAGCCATGCTACATGTGTGCTTTTTTTAATAGGCGTCCCTACATGTTCCCGTGATCCGGCCAACATGAATATAAGGTTTCACAGCACCGGCCATTTAAATAATTTACTGTGTATATATTTATATTTATATTTGCCTTTAATGTTAAGTAGGCTGAAAAATTATTTAACAATCCAAATTTATAACTTCTGGTTCTCTCTGGGTACTACAGCATCAATACACTCTGGGTACTACAGCATCAATACACTCTGGGTACTACAGCATTAATACACTCTGGGTACTACAGCATCAATACACTCTGGGTACTACAGCATTAATACACTCTGAGTACTGCAATATCAATACACTCTGGGTACTGTAGTATCAATACACTCTGGGTACTACAGCATTAATGCGCTCTGAGTACTGCAGTATCAATACACTCTGGGTACTGTAGTATCAATACACTCTGGGTACTACAGTATCAATACACTCTGGGTACTACAGTATCAACACAATCTGGGTAAAATTGGGCTGCTGTACATCCATAATATCCATCCTTTAATATGGACGTACAACTGCCCAATTTTGAGTAAAGTACTTTAAACTAGAGAGTCAGCTTCAAGCATCCAGGCCACACAGGAGAAGCTGTCAGCTCATGTAGCCAAAAAGGCAAGTACCAGTAGGTTAAGACCAACAACCTTTAGGAAACCAACCTTGACGTGGTGACTGGGCTTAAAATAATTTGGCCAACTTATTGAACTAATTGCTTTTATTTATCCAGGGTTTAGCAGGCTGTTTGTAGTAGAACCTTATGGAGGGAGCCAATATGCAATTAGAATTGTGTGTGCACTAGAATTCTGATTTTTGTATTATATTTTTGGTCTCTAGTTGCACTTTAATATGGATGTACAACAGTATCAATACAATCTGGGTACTTCAGTATCAATACAATCTGGTACTTTCATTATCAAACATCTGGGTACTTCAGAATCAATACAATCATCTGGTACTTCAGTATCAATACAAGCTGGGTACTTCAGTATCAACAATCTGGGTACTTCAGTATCAATACAATCTGGGTCTTCAGTATCAAATACAATCTGGGTTACTCTCAGTATCATACATCTGGGTACTTCAGTATCAATACAATCTGGGTACTTTCAGTATCAATACAATCTGGTACTTCACTATCAATACAATCTGGTGCCTTCAGTATCAATACAATCTGGGTACTTCAGTACAATACAATCTGGGTACTTCAGTTCAATACAATCTGGGTGCTTCAGTATCAATACAATCTGGGTACTCAGTATCAATACAATCTGGGTACTCAGTATCAATACAATCTGGGTACTTCAGTACAATACAATCTGGGTACTTCAGTTTCAATACAATATGGGTACTTCAGTATCAATACAATCTGGGTACTTCAGTATCAATACAACTGGGTACTCTCAGTATCAATACAATCTGGGTACTTTCAGTATCATACAATCTGGGTACTTCAGTATCAATACAATCTGGGTCGTCAGTATCAATACAATCTGGGTACTTCAGTATCAATACAATCTGGGGTACTTCAGTATCAATACAATCTGGGTACTTCATTATCAAAACAATCTGGGTGCTTCAGTATCAATACAATCTGGTACTCTTCAGTAATCAATACAATCTGGGTACTTCAGTATCAATACAACTCTGGGTACTTCAGTATCCATACAATCTGGGTGCTTCAGTATCATACATCGGGGTCTTCAGTATCAATAAACAATCTGGGTGCTTCAGTATCAATACAATCTGGGTACTTCAGTATCATACAATCTGGGTGCTTCAGTATCCAATCCAATCTGGGTACTACAGTACATCATGGTACAGTCAATACAATCTGGGTACTTCAGTATCGATACAATCTGGGTACTTCCAGTATCGATACAATCTGGGTACTTCAGTATCAATACAATCTGTGGTACTTCGTATCAATACAATCTGGTATTCAGTATCATACAACTGGTACTACATTATCATACAATCTGGGTACTACAGTATCAATACAATCTGGGTACTTCAGTATCAATATATACAATCTGGGTCCTTCAGTATCAATACAATCTGGGTACTACAGTATCATACATCTGGTATCAGTTCAATACTCTGGGTACTACAGTATCAATACAATCGGGTACTACAGTATCAATACAATCTGGGTACTCATATCATACAATCTGGGTACTACAGTATCAAACACCCATACAAGTACCCATACACCAACAAGTGCCCATATACACCCATACAATGCCCATATCACCTATACAAGTACCCATACATCCATACAGTACCCATACCCTACAAGTGCCCAAATACACACATACAAGTGCCCTATACCCATACAGTGCCCATACACCCCCATACAATACCAATACAACCATACAGGTGCCCATATACAACCATACAAATACCCATACACCCATACATACCCATACCATACAGTACCCATACACCCATACAAGTACCCATCCCCATAACACCTACAAATACCCATACACCCATACAAGTACCCATACGCCCATACAAATACCCATACACCCATACAAGTACCCATACCCCATACAAGTACCCATACACCCATACAAGTACCCATACACCCCATACAAATACCCATAACCCATACAAATAGCCATACACCCATACAAGTACACATACCCCCATCAAGTACCCATACACCCATACAAAACCATACACATACCCCATACAATACCCATACACCCATACAAGTACACATACCCCCATACAAGTACCCATACACCCATACAATACATACAATACACCCATACAAGTACCCATACACCCATACAAATACCCATACAACCCATACCCATACACCCATACAAGTACCCATACACCCATACAAATACCCATACACCCATACATACACCCATACAAATACCCATACACCCATACAAATACCCTAACACCCCTCACAATACCCATACACCCATACAAGTACCCATACCCCATACGAGTACCCATACACCCATACAAATACCCATACACCCAAACAAATACCTACCCATACAATACCCATACACCCATACAAGTACCCATACCCCTATACAACTACCCATACACCCATACCGTACCCATACACCCATACAAATACCCATACACCCATACAACTACCCATACACCCATACAAGTACCCATACCACCCCCATACCATACCATATACACCATACAACACCCATACACCCACATAAAATACCCATACACCCATACAAATACCCATACACCCATACAAATACCCATACCCCATACAAATACCCATACACCCATACAATACCATACACCCATACAAGTACCCATACAACACCCATACAAATACCCATACCCCTATACAATACCCATACACCCATACAAGTACCCATACCCCCATACAAATACCATACACCCATACAAATACCCATACCCCATACAAGTACCCATACACCCATACAAGTACCCATACACCAAAACCCATCCACGTACCCATACAACCCATACAGTCCCCATACACCCATACGGTACCCATACACCCATACAAGTACCCATACACCCATAACAAGTACCCTACCCCATACAAGTACCCATACACCCATACAAGTACCCATACATCCATACAAGTACCCCCATACACCCATACAATACCCATACACCCATACAAATACCCATACACCCATACGTACCCATACACCCATACAAGTACCCATACATCCATACAAGTACCCATACACCCATACAGGTACCCATACACCCATACAGTACCCATACATCCATACAAGTACCCATACACCCATACAGTACCCATACACCCATACAGGTGCCCATATACAACCATACCAGTACCCATACACCCATACAGTACCCATACACCATACAAGTACCCATACACCCATACAGGACCCATACACCCATACAGGTACCCATACATCCATACAATACCCATACACCATACAGGTACCCATACACCCATACAGGTACCCATACACCCATACAGTACCCATACACCCATACAAGTACCCATACACCCATACAAGTACCCATACACCCATACAGGACCATACACCCTACAGTACCCATCAACCATACAGGTGCATACACAGAGATGCACAATTACTCATTAGGCTCATTATTTTTGGGTTACCACAAGATCAGTTAACACGTCAATTCCTTTCCAATCCAGGCCACAAACGTTCCAGTCTATAAATAACATACATGGTGGTTTAATTGTGCACAGAGACTGAGAGTAATCGGACTTTATTATCATTAATGGGACAGTTTTATTTGTCTGAAGCGTCAGTACATGCCAGTAAGTGGGAGGCACTGATCTAGCCAATCACTGGAGGATCTGGTAAGTAATATTGTGTCCTCTTCGGGTTGCAGTTAAACCACGGTAGCTGATTGGTTTACCATTTCAGCCAGTTGTGAGGGGACTAGAAAATTAACTGGGCATGTGTGACTGTGTATCTGGGTCAGTGACCCCCATGTGCCAGAAACCTCCGGTTATCAATAAAGAATCCATACAGGATTCTTGCTATTTTAGCTTTAGTTCTTGTTTTAAACCAATAATATTACCAAAAAAAACCCCATTTATAGGATTTATTTCAACTCTCCCAACACCGTGTGTCCATATTCCATGAACTGCCAACCAAATCCCCTGTTCAGAATACAAGTCCCAGGTCCCCCCATCAATAGGACCCTTACAGGGTTTTTTGTGTGCGCCCAATTCCGGGATATTTGAATCTAGCAGGGAGGACCTGAGTTCAACAGAAGCAGCCATTGTTTTGTTTGTCCCCAGAGAAAGTCCAACTTTGTCCCCAAATAGAACAAAACTGGTTCTTTCTGGGTCTCTTGCATAACATGGTCCCTTTCAGCTCTAGACACAAGAAAAATGAGAATTTTGCACCGCCCGGCTCCCTAAGTGGGGTAACACAATATGCAATAAAGAGACGGCAAGTATTGCACTGCGGGACCCAGGGAGACTCTAGAGCTTTGGGCTCTGAGCCAAACTTTTTAAAGTTTCCCCTATATCTTCCTGCTGCTCTACCCTCCTGCTCTAACACGGTTAGGAGCTGCCTTAACATGGCTGGTGAACCCTCCAGTTGCCACCACGATAGGCCAGCCCTCCATGATGTCTGGCACGATGGGGGGCAGTGCCGCTTCCCACTCTACCACTGTCTCACTCTGCCTCATGGTTGTGCCGTCCCTGTGTTGGAGAAACATATAATTTCCTGTTACTTTGCCGCAGTCACACCTGAGGCCAGAAACCTCAACATGCAAACGCTTCTATTGTAATCCCACCTTCCCCAGTAATAGACTGTGTAAACCCTTTAATTATAAAGGGATATTTTGTCTGACCTGATGGAATCGTCCCTTAGGTTAATGTGTGAAACGAGCATTCCGAGGCTAATGAATGTTCACCATTGGCCTTTTTATACATATGGGTGGGAGCTGCATATTGTTTCCCTTAGACATTACAGTATGAGGGTATAGATTATTTATGTACAGAACATTCCTTCTCTGTATATTTATATTTATACATATGGGTGGGAGCTGCCATATTGTTTCCCTTAGACAGTACAGTATGAGGGTATAGCTTATGTGTGTACAGAACATTCCTTCTCTGTATATTTATATTTATACATATGGGTGGGAGCTGCCATATTGTTTCCCTTAGACAGTACAGTATGAGGGTATAGCTTATTGTATGTACGAACATTCCTTCTCTGTATTTTAATTTATACATATGGGTGGGAGCTGTCATATTGTTTCCCTTAGACAGTACAGTATGAGGGTATAGCTTATTGTATGTACAGAACATTCTTTCTCTGTATATTTATATTTATACATATGGGTGGGAGCTGCCATATTGTTTATCTTAGACAGTACAGTATGAGGGTATAGCTTATTGTATGTACAGAACATTCCTTCTCTGTATATTTTATACATATGGGTGGGAGCTGCCATATTGTTTTCCTTAGAATGTACAGTATGAGGGTATAGCTTATTGTGTGTACAGAACATTCCTTCTCTGTATATTTATATTTAACATATGGGTGAGTTGCCATATTTTTCCCTTAGACAGTACATGTATGAGGGTATAGCTTATTGTGTGTACAGAACATTCCTTCTCTGTATATTTATACATATGGGTGGGAGCTGCCATATGTTTCCCTTAGACAGTACAGTATGAGGGTATACTATTGTGTGTACAGAACATTCCTTCTCTGTATATTATATTTATACATATGGGTGGGAGCTGCCATATTGTTTCCTTAGACAGTACAGTATGAGGGTATAGCTTATTGTGTGTACAGAACATTCCTTCTCTGTATATTTATATTTATACATATGGGTGGGAGCTGCCATATTGTTTCCCTTAGACAGTACAGTATGAGGGTATAGCTATTGTGTGTACAGAACATTCCTTCTCTGTATATTTATATTTATGCATATGGGTGGGAGCTGCTATATTGTTTCCCTTGACAGTACATATAAGGGTATAGCTTATTGTATGTACAGAACATTCCTTCTCTTATATTTATACATAGGGTGGGAGCTCCCATAGTTTTCCCTTAGACAGTACAGTATGAGGGTATAGCTTATTGTGTGTACAGAACATTCCTTCTCTGTATATTTAATTTTTACATATGGGTGGGGGCTGCCATATTGTTTCCCTTAGAAGTACATTATGAGGGTATAGCTTATTGTGTGTACAGAACATTCCTTCTCTGTATATTTATATTTAACATATGGGTGGGGCTGCCATATTGTTTCCCTTAGACTTACAGTATGAGGGTATACTTATTGTGTGTACAGAACATTCCTTCTCTGTATATTATATTTATACATATGGGTTGGAGCTGCCATATGTTTCTCTTAGACAGTACAGTATGAGGGTATAGCTTATTGTATGTCAGAAAATTCCTTCTCTGTATATTTATAATTATACATATGGATGGGAGCTGCATATTGTTTCTCTTAGACAGTACAGTATGAGGGTATAGCTTATTGTATGTACAAAACATTCCTTCTCTGTATATTTAATAATATACATATGGATGGGGCTGCCATATTGTTTCCCTTAGAAAGTACATTATGGGGTATAGCTTATTGTATGTACAGACATTCCTTCTCTGTATATTTATAATTATACATATGGATGAGCTGCCATATTGTTTCCCTTGAAAGACAGTATGAGGGTAATGCTTATTGTATTGTACAGAACATTCCTTCTCTGTATAGTATATTTATACATATGGCGGGAGCTGCCAATTGTTTCTCTTAGACAGTACGTATGAGGGTATAGCTTATTGTATGTACAGAACATTCCTCTCTGTAATTTATAATTATACATATGGATGGAGCTGCCATATTGTTTCCTCTTAAAGTACAGTATAGGGTATAGCTTATTGTAGTACAGAACATTCCTTTCTCTGTACATTATACATTATGGGTGGAAGCTGCCATATTGTTTCCCTTAGACAGTACAGTATGAGGGTATAGCTTATATATGTACAGAACATTCTTTCTCTGTATATTTATACATATGTGTAGGAGCTGCCATATTGTTTCCCTTAGACATACAGTAGAGGGTATGCTTATTTATGTACAGACATTCCTTCTCTGTATATTTATACATATGGGTGGAGCTGCCATATTGTTTCCCTTAGACAGTATAGTATGGGGGTATAGCTTAGTATATGTACAGAACATTCCTTCTCTGTATATTTATTATACATATGGGTGGAGCTGCCATACTGTTTCCCTTAGACAGTACAGTATGAGGGTATAGCTTATTGTTTGTACAGAACATTCCTTCTCTGTATATTATATTTATATATATGGTGGGACTGCCATACTGTTTCCCTTAGACAGTACAGTATGAGGGTATAGCTTATGTTATGTACAGAACATTCCTTCTCTGTATATTTATATTTATACATATGGGTGGGAGCTGCCATATTGTTTCCCTTAGACATGTACAGTATGAGGGGTATAGCTTATTGTATGTACAGACATTCCTTCTCTGTATTTATATTTTATACATATGGGGGGAGCTGCCATATTGTTTCCCTTAGACAGTACAGTATGGGTATAGCTTATTGTGTGTACAGAACATTCCTTCTCTGTATATTTATACATATGGTGGGAGCTGCCATATTGTTTCCCTTAGACAGTACAGTATGAGGGTATAGATTATTGTGGTACAGAACATTCCTTCTCTGTATATTTTTTATTTATACATATGGGTGGGAGCTGCCATATTGTTTCCCTTAGACATACAGTATAGGTATAGCTAATTGTGTGTATAGAACATTCTTCTCTGTATATTTATATTTTACATATGGGTGGGAGCTGCCATATTGTTTCCCTTAGACAGTACAGTATGAGGGTATAGCTTATTGTGTGTACAGAACATTCCTTCTCTGTATATTTTACATATGGGTGGGAGCTGCCATATTGTTTACCTTAGACAGTACAGTATGAGGATAGCTTATTGTGTGTACAGAACTTCCTTCTCTGTATATTTATACTATGGGTGGGAGCTGCCATATTGTTTACCTTAGACAGTACAGTATGAGGGTATATCTAATTGTGGTATAGAACATTCCATCTCTGTATATTTATATTTATACATATGGGTGGGAGCTGCCATATTGTTCCCTAGACAGTACAGTATGAGGGTATAGCTTATTGTGTGTACAGAACATTCCTTCTCTGTATTTTATACATATGGGTGGGAGCTGCCATATTGTTTAACCTTAGACAGTACATTATGAGGGTATAGCTTATTGTGTGTACAGAACATTCCTTCTCTGTATATTTATACATATGGTGGGAGCTGCCATATTTTTACCTAGACAGTACATTATGAGGTATAGCTAATTGTTTTTATGAACATTCCATCTCGTATATTTATATTTATACATATGGGTGGGAGCTGCCATATTGTTTCCCTTAGACAGTACAGTATGAGGGTATAGCTTATTGTGTGTACAGAACATTCCTTCTCTGTATATTTATATATATGGGTGGGAGCTGCCATATTGTTTCCCTTAGTACCTGACAGTCTCCCAGGAATTATAAAGCTCTGAATACCTGATATATATAATAATAAACTCCTTTTTTTCTTTTTAATTAAATTTGCCTGTAAGTAAAACAATGTTCCCTGCGGGTTTACAAACCTTTTCTTAATCTTCTTTACGTGTAAATTCAGATACGGAACATTAAAAAGGAAATTTAATTAAGGTAACTGAATGATTGATAGAGGGATAACCACGCGTATGGACCGCAGACCAGGATTGGGCGTGGGTCCGACAGGGTCCCATGTGACTAGAATCAGTAAAGGATTTGGAATGAGCCCCCACAATGTAACATCAAGGGAACAAGAAAAGGTTTTGGCCTGACCCATTGTTTATGTGTGCGCAGTCGGACCTGGTTGAACAATGCCACATTGAATACCCGCATCACAGAGCGCACATACACAAGAGATAATCATTCAGAACACAATCTGTGTCTAGATCTTTACTCTGCCCCATCACTACTGCCAATCTGTCTCTGTGTTTACAATCCATTAGTCAGGATTTTCTCAAATAGAATCAACCAATCACTTGGTCATTTATATCCCCCCCATGATGGATTACCTTAAACCAATCACTTGGTCATTATATCCCCCCCCATGATGGATTACCTGTAACCAATCACTTGGTCATTATATCTCCCCCATGAGGATTACCTGTAACCAATCACTTGGTCATTATATCCCCCCCATGATGGATTCTGTAACCAATCACTTGGTCATTATATCCCATCCCCCCATGATGGATTACCTGTACCAATCACTTGGTCATTATATCCCCCCCATAATGGATTACCTGTAACCATCACTTGGTCATATATCCCCCCCATGATGGATTACCTGTAACCAATCACTTGTCATTATATCATCCCCCAATGATGGATACCGTAACCATCACTTGGTCTTATATCTCCCCCATGAGGATTACCTGTAACCAATCACTTTCATTATATCCCCCATGATGGATTACCTGTAACCAATCACTTGGTCATATATCACCCCCCCATGATGGATTACCTGTACCAATCCTTGTTTCTTATATCACCCCCCCCATGATGATTCCCTGTAACCAATCCTTGGTCATTATATCACCCCCATGATGGATTACCTGTAACCAATCACTTGGTCATTATATCACCCCCATGATGGATAACCTGTAACCAATCACTTGGTCATTATATCCCCCCCATGATGGATTACCTGTAACCAATCACTTGGTCATTATATCACCCCAATGATGGATTACCTGTAACCAATCACCTTGGTCATTATATCTCCCCCATGATGGATTACCTGTAACCAATCACTTGGTCATTATATCCCACCATGATGGATTACCTGTAACCAATCACTTGGTCATTATATCACCCCCATGATGGATTACCTTTAACCAATCACTTGGTCATTATATCACCCCCCCCCATGATGGATTACCTGTAACCAATCACTTGGTCATTATATCACCCCCATGATGGATTACCTGTAACCAATCACTTGGTCATTATATCACCCCCCCATGATGGATTACCTGTAACCAATCACTTGGTCATTATACACCACCCCCATGATGGATTACCTTAAACCAATCACTTGGTCATTATATCTCCCCCATGATGGATTACCTGTAACCAATCACTTGGTCATTATATCACCCCCATGATGGATTACCTGTAACCAATCACTTGGTCATTATATCTCCCCCATGATGGATTACCTGTAACCAATCACTTGGTCATTATATCTCCCCCATGATGGAGTACCTGTAACCAATCACTTGGTCATTATATCCCCCCCATGATGGATTACCTGTAACCAATCACTTGGTCATTATATCACCCCATGATGGATTACCTGTAACCAATCACTTGGTCATTATATCACACCCCCATGATGGATTACCTGTAACCAATCACTTGGTCATTTATACCCCATATCCCCCCCATGAATGGGTACCTGTAACCATCATTGGTCATTATATCACCCCCATGATGGATTACCTTGTAACCAATCACTTGGTCTTATATCACCCCCATGATGGATTACCTGTAACCAATCACTTGGTCATTATATCACCCCCATGATGATTACCTGTAACCAATCACTTGGTCATTATATCACCCCCATGATGGATTACCTGTAACCAATTCACTTGGTCATTATATCACCCCCATGATGGATTACCTGTAACCAATCACTTGGTCATTATATCTCCCCCATGATGAGTACCTGTAACCAATCACTTGGTCATTATATCCCCCCCATGATGGATTACCTGTAACCAATCACTTGGTCATTATATCACCCCCATGATGGATTACCTGTAACCAATCACTTGGTCATTATATCCCCCATGATGGATTACCTGTAACCAATCACTTGGTCATTATACCCCCCATGATGGATTACCTGTAACCAATCACTTGGTCATTATATTCAATCACCCCCATGATGGATTACCTTTAACCAACACTTGGTCCATTATATCTCCCCCATATGATTACCTTACCATCACTTGGTCATTATCTCCCCATGATGGATTACCTTGTAACCATCACTTGGCCTAATATCACCCCCATGATGAGTACCTGAACCAATCACTTGGTCTTATATCACCGCCATGATGGATTACCTGTAACCAATCACTCTGGTCATTATATCCCCCCCCATGATGGATTACCTGTACCAATCACTTGGTCATTATATCACCCCACCCCCCATGACCTGTAACCAATCACTTGGTCATTATATCACCCCCATGATGAATTACCTGTACCATCACTTGGTCATTATATCCCCCCCATATGGATTACCTGTAACACAATCACTTGGTCATTATATCACCCCCATGATGGATTACCTGTAACCAATCACTTGGTCATTATATCACCCCATGATGGATTACCTGTAACCAATCACTTGGTCATTATATCACCCCCATGATGGATTACCTGTAACCAATCACTTGGCCATTATATCCCCACCATGATGGATTACCTGTAACCAATCACTTGGTCATTAATATCCCCCCCATGATGGATTACCTGTACCAATACTTGGGTCATTATATCCCCCCCATGATGGATTACCTTGAACCAACACTTGGTCATTATATCACACCCTAGATGGATTACCTGTAACCAATCACTTGGTCATATATCCCCCATGATGGATTACCTGTAACCAATCACTTGGTCATTATATCACCCCCATGATGGATTACCTGTAACCAATCACTTGGTCATTATATCACCCCCATGATGGATTACCTTACCATCACTTGGTCATTATATCTCCCCCATGATGGATACCTGTACCAATCACTTGGTCATTATATCTTCCCCCATGATGGATTACCTGTACCAATCACTTTGGCCATTATCACCTCACCCACCCATGATGGATTAACCTGTAACATCATCACTTGGTCATTATATCACCCCCATTATGGAGTACCTGTAACCAATCACTTGGCCATTATATCACCCCCATGATGGATTACCTGTAACCAATCACTTGGTCATTATATCTCCCCCATGATGGATTACCTGTAACCAATCACTTGGCCATTATATCACCCCCATGATGGATTACCTGTAACCAATCACTTGGTCATTATATCCCCCCCCCATGATGGATTACCTGTAACCAATCACTTGGTCATTATATCACCCCCATGACCTGTAACCAATCACTTGGTCATTATATCACCCCCCCATGAGGATTACCTGTACACCATCACTTGGTCATTATATCCCCCCCCATGATGGATTACCTGTAACAATCACTTGGTCATTATATCACACCCCCATAGGATTACCTGTAACCAATCACTTGGTCTATAATCTCCCCCATGAGGATTACCTGTACCAATCACTTACTGGTCATTATATCATCACCCCCATGCATGGATACCTGTAACCAATCACTTGGTCATTATATCCCCCCCATGAATGGATTACCTGTAACCATCACTTGTCATTATATCACCACCATGATGGATTACCTTAACCAATCACTTGGTCATTATATCTCCCCCATGATGGATTACCTGTAACCACCGTGAATCACTTGGTTCATTATATCACCCCCATGATGGATACCTGTAACCAATCACTTGGTCATTATATCACCCCCCATGAGGATTCCTGTCCAATCAACTGTGGTCATTATATCACCCCCATATGGATTACCTGTAACCAATCACTTGGTCATGTATCCCCCCATGAGGATTACCTGTAACCATCACTTGGTCATTATATCACCCCCCATGATGGATTACCTGTAACCAATATCATCTGGTCATTATATCACCCCCATGAGGATACTGTAACCAATCCTTGGCCATTAACCCCCTGAGATGTTACCTGTACCAATCACTTGGTCTCTTATCCCACCCATGATTGGATTACCTACCGTAACCAATCACTTGGTCATTATATCACCCCCATGATGGATTACCTGTAACCACATCACTTGTCTTATTCCACCCCCATGATGGATTACCTGTACCAATCACTTGGTCATTAATATCCCCCCTGATGGATTACCTGTAACCAATCACTTGGTCATTATATCCCCCCCATGATGGATTACCTGTAACCCAATCACTTGGTCATTATATCCCCCCCATGATGGATTACCTGTAACCCATCACTTGGTCATTAAATCACCCCCATATGGATTACCTGTAAACTCAATCACTTGGTCATTATATCTCCCCATGATGGATTACCTGTAACCAATCACTTGGTCATTATATCACCCCCATGATGGATTACCTGTAACCAATCACTTGTCCATTATATCACCCCCCCCATGATGGGATTACCTGTAACCAATCACTTGTCATTATATACTCCCCCATGAATGGATTACCTGTAACCAATCACTTGCCATTATATCTACCCCATGATGGATTACCTGTACCAATCACTTTGGCTCATTATATCTCCCCCATGATGGATTACCTGTAACCAATCACTTGCTTATATCCCCCCCCATTTGGAGTACCTGTTAACCAATCACTTGGTCCATTTATCACCCCCATGATGGATTACCTGTAACCAATCACTTGGTCAGTATAATCTCCCCCATGAGACCTGTAACCAATCACTTGGCCATTATATCCCCCCCTGAATGGATTACCTGTAACCAATCACTTGGTCATTATATTCCCCCCCCATGATGGTTACCTGTAACCAATCACTTGGTCATTATAATCACCTCACCCCATGGATTAACCTGTAACCAATCACTGGTCATTATATCACCCCCCATGATGGATACCTGAATCCAATCACTTGGTCATTTATCACCCACCCCCATGATGGATTACCTACGTAACCAATCACTTGGTCATTATATCACCCCATGATGGATTACCTGGTAACCAATCACTTGGTCTTATATCCCCCCATGATGGATTACCTGTAACCAATCACTTGTCATTATATCTCCAACCCCCATGATGGATTACCTGTAACAATCACTTGGTCATTATACTCCCCCGATGATTACCTGTACCAATCACTTGGTCATTATTCCTCCCCCATGATGGATTACCTGTAACCAATCACTGGTCATTATATCTCCCCATGATGATTACCGTAACCAATCCTTGGTCATTATATCACCCCCATGATGGATTAACCACTGTAACCAATCATTGGTCATTAATCCCCCCATGGATTACCGTAACCAATCACTTGGCATATATCACCCCCCATGATGGATTACCTAACCAATCACTTGGTCTTATACACCCCCATGATGGATTACCTGTAACACACTGTATTAACACTGTGGCTTCCGGAACATCACTTTCATATCCTGATGGATCCTGAACCAATCACTTGGCATTATACCCCACCATGATGGATTACCTGTACAAATCACTTGGTCATTATATCACCCCCATGATGGATTACCTGTAACAAATCACTTGGTCATTATATCACCCCCATGATGGATTACCTGTAACCAATCACTTGGTCATTATCCCCCCATGATGGATTACCTGTAACCAATCACTTGGTCATTATATCCCACCCATGATGGATTACCTGTAACCAATCACTTGGTCATTATATCCCCCCATGATGGATTACCTGTAACCAATCACTTGGTCATTATATCACCCCCATGATGGATTACCTTAACCAATCCTTGGTCATTATATCACCCCCATGATGGATTACCTGTAACCAATCACTTGGCCATTATATCCCCACCATGATGGATTACCTGTAACCAATCACTTGGTCATTATATCACCCCCATGATGGATTACCTGTAACCAATCACTTGGTCATTATATCACCCCCCATGATGGATTACCTGTAACCAATCACTTGTTCTTATATCACCCCATGATGGATTACCTGTAACCAATCACTTGGTCATTATATCCCCCCATGAGGATTACCTGTAACCATCACTTGGTCATTATATCACCCCCATGATGGATTACCTGTACCAATCACTTGGTCATTTATCCCACCATATGGATACCTGTAACCAATCACTTGGTCATTATATCCCCCCATGATGGATTACCTGTAACCATCACTTGGTCATATATCACCCCCATGATGGTTACCTGTAACCAATCACTTGGTCATTATCACCCCCCCATGATGGATTACCTGTAACCAATCACTTGGTCATTATATCCCCATGATGGATTACCTGTACCAATCACGTGGTCCATTATATCACCCCCATGATGGTTACCTGTAACCAATCACTTGGTCATTATATCCCCCATGTGGATTACCTGTAACCAATCACTTGGTCATTATATCACCCACCATGATGGAGTACATGTAACCAATCATTGGTCATTATATCACCCCATGATGGATTACCTGTAACAATTCACTGGCATTATATCACCCCATGATGGATTACCTGTAACCAACACTGGTCATTATATCACCCTTATTCCCCCCATGATGGGATTACCTGTAACCAATCACTTGGTCATTATATCACCCCCCCCATGATGGATACCTGTAACCAATCACTGTCATTAATCCCCCATGAGGATACCGTAACCATCACTTGGTCATTATATCACCCCCATGATGGATTACCTGTAACCATCACTTGGTCATTATATCACCCCCATGATGGATTACCTGTAACCATCACTGGTCTTAATCACTCCCCCATGATGGATTACCATGTACCAATCACTTGGTCATTATATCCCCCCATGATGATTCCTGTAACCAATCACTGCCATTATATCCCACCAATGATGGATTACCTGTAACCAATCACTTGGTTCTATATACCCACCATGATGATTACTGTAACCAATCACTTGGTCATTATATCCCCCCTGATGGATTACCTGTAACCAATCACTTGGCCATTTATCACCCCATGATGGATTATACTTTAACCAATCACTTGGTCATATATCCCACCATGATGGATTACCTGTAACCAATCCACTTGGTCATTATATCTCACCCCCGTGATGGATTACCTGTAACCAATCACTTGGCCATTAATCACCCCCATGATGGATTACCTGTAAACCATCACTTTGGTCATTTATCCCACCATGATGGATTACTGTAACAAATCACTTGGTCATTATATCACCCCCATTATGGATTACCTGTAACCAATCACTGGTCATTTAATCCCCCCATGATGGATTACCTGTAACCAATCACTTGGTCATTTTTTTACTAAAACACATCCCCCCATGATGGATTACCTTAACCAATCACTTGTCATTATATCCCCCATGATGGATTAACCTGTAACCAATCACTTGGTCATTATATCCACCCACGATGGATACCTTAACCAATCACGTGGTCATTATATCACCCACCATGATGGATACCTGTAACCAATCACTTGCCATTATATCCCCCCATGATGGATTACCTGTACCAATCCACTTGGTCATTATTCACCCCCATGATGGATTACCTGTACCCAATCACTTGGTCATTAATCACCCCCATGATGATACCTGTACCAATCACTTGGTCATATATCACCCCCCATGATGGATTACCTGTAACCAATCACTTGGTCTTATATCACACCCCATGATGGATTACCTGTAACCAATCACTTGGTCCATATATCACCCCCATGATGGATACCTGTAAACCAATCACTTGGTCATTATATCACCCCATGATGGATTACCTGTAACCAATCATTGGTCATTAATCACCCCCCACCCATGATGGATTACCTGTAACCAATCACTTGGTCATTAATATCACCCCCATGATGGTCCTGTAACCAATCACTTGGTCATTTACACACCCCCATGATGGATTTACCTGTAACCAATCACTTGGTCATTATATCCCCCCCATGATGGATTCCCTGTAACCAATCACTTGGTCCATTATATCCCCAAGATGGATTACCTGTAACCATCACTTGGTCATTATATCCCACCATAGGATTACCTGACCATCACTTGGTCATTATTCCCCCAGATGATTACCTGTACCAATCACTTGGCCATTATATCACCCCCATGAATGGATTTACCTTTAACCAATCACTTGGTCATGTATATCCCACCATGATGGATTACCTGTAACCAATCACTTGTCATTATACACCCCCCTGATGGATTACCTTATAACCAATCACTGGTCATTATCACCCCATGATGGAATACCTGTAACCATCACTTGGTCATTATATCCCACCCATATGATTCCGTAACCAATCACTTGGTCATTATATCCCACCATGATGGATTACCTGTAACCAATCACTTGGTCATTATATCCCACCATGATGGATTACCTGTAACCAATCACTTGGTCATTATATCCCACCATGATGGATTACCTGTAACCAATCACTTGGTCATTATATCCCACCATGATGGTTCTGTAACCATCACTTGTCATTATCCATTCCCACATGAGGATTACCTTAACCATCACTTGGCCATATATCACCCCCATATGGATTACCTGTACACCATCACTTGGTCATTATATCCACCATGATGGATTACCTGTAACCAATCACTTGGTCATTATATCACCCCCATGATGGTTTACCTGTACCCAATCACTTGGTCAATATCTCCCCCATGATGGATTACCTTTAAACCAATCACTTGGCCATTATATCACCCCCATGATGGATTACCTGTAACCAATCACTTGGACATTATATCCCACCATGATGTACCTGTTACCCAATCACTTGGTCATTATATCATCCCCCTGATGGATTACCTGTAACCAATCACTTGGCCATTATATCACCCCCATGATGGATTACCTGTAACCAATCACTTGGTCATTATATCCCACCATGATGGATTACCTGTAACCAATCACTTGGTCATTATATCCCCCCCATGATGGATTACCTGTAACCAATCACTTGGTCATTATATCACCCCCATGATGGTTACCCTGTAACCAATCACTTGGTCATTATATCACCCCCATGATGGATTACCTGTAACCAATCACTTGGTCATTATATCCCCCCATGATGGATTACCTGTAACCAATCACTTGGTCATTATATCACCCCCATGATGGATTACTGTAACCAATCACTTGGTCATTATCATCCCCCCATGATGGATTACCTGTAACCAATCACTTGGTCTTATATCACCCCCATGATGGATTACCTGTAAGCCAATCACTTGTCATTTATATCCCCCATATGGATTACCTGTAACCAATCACGTGGTCATTATATCACCCCATGATGATACCTGGTAACCAATCACTGTGTCATTATATCACCGCCATGATGGATTACCTGTGAACCAATCTACTTGGTCATTATATCACCCCCATGATGGATTACCTGTAACCAATCACTTGGTCATTATATCACCCCCATGAGATGGATTACCTGTAACCAATCACTTGGTCATTATATCCCACCATGATGGATTACCTGTAACCAATCACTTGGTCATTATATCACCCCCATGATGGATTACCTGTAACCAATCACTTGGTCATTATATCACCCCCAGATGGATTACCTGTAACCTCACTTGGTCTTAATATCACCCCATATGGTTACCTGTAACCAATCACTTGGTCATTATATCTCCCCCATGATGGATTACCTGTAACCAATCACTTGGCCATTATATCTCCCCATGATGGATTACCTGTAACCAATCACTTGGTCATTATATCCCACCATGATGGATTACCTGTAACCAATCACTTGGTCATTATATCCCCCATGATGGATTACCTGTAACCAATCACTTGGTCATATATCACCCCCATGATGGATACCTGTAACCAATCACTGGTCATTATACTCCCCCCATGAGGGATACCTGTAACCAATCACTTGGCCATTATATCCCCACCATGATGATTACCTGTAACCAATCACTTGGTCATTATATCACCCCCATGATTGATTCCCTGTAACCAATCACTTTTCATTAATCACCCACCCCATTATGAGTTAACCTTAACCAATCACTTGGTCCATTATATCACCCCCATGATGGATTACCTGTAAACCAATCACTTGGTCATTATATCACCCTCCCCCATGATGGATTACCTGTAACCAATCACTTGGTCATTATATCACCCCATGATGGATGTACCTGTAACAATCACTGGTCATTATATCCCACATGATGGATTAACTGTAACCAATCACTTGGTCATTATATCACCCCCATGATGGATTACCTGTAACCAATCACTGGTCATTATATCACCCCCATGATGTTACCTGTAACCAATCACTTGGTATTATATCACCCCCATATGGATTTAACTGTAACCTCACTTGGTCATTATATCCCACCATGATGGATTACCTGTAACCAATCACTTGGTCATTATCCCACCATGACGGATTACCTGTACCCAATCACTTGGTCATTATATCCCACCATGATGATTACCTGTACCAATCACTTGGTTCATTAATCCCATCCACCATGATGGATTACAGTAACCAATCACTTGGTCTTGATCACACCCCCATGATGGATTACCTGTAACAATCACTTGTCATTATATCATCCCCCATGATGGATTACCTGAACCATCACTTGGTCATTATATCACCCCATGATGGATTACCGTAACCATCCTGGTCATTATCTCACCCCATGATGATTACTGTAACCAATCACTTGTATTATATCTCCCCATGATGGATTACCTGTAACCAATCATCTTGGTCATTAAATCACCCCCATGATGGATTACCTGTACCAATCACTTGGTCATTATATCACCCCCCATGATGGATTACCTGATTAACCAATCACTTGGTCATTAATCACCCCCATGATGGATTAACTGTAACCAATCACTTGGTCATTATATCCCCCCATATGGATACCTGTAACCAATCACTGGCCATTAGATCCCACCTATGATACTACCACATGCATTATATCCACCCATGATGGATTACCTGTAACATCACTTGGTCATTATATCCCACCATGATGGATTACCTGTAACCAATCACTTGGTCCATTATTCACCCCCATGATGGATTACCTGACCCATCACTTGGGTCATTATATCACCACCATGATGGATACCTGTAACCAATCACTTTGGTCATTATATCACCCCCGTGATGGTTACCTGTAACCAATCACTTGGTCATTAATACCCCCATGATGGATTACCGGTAACCAATCACTTGGTCATTATATCCCCACATGAGGATTACCTGTAACCAAATCACTTGGTCATATATCACCCCCTGATGATTACCTGTACCAATCAGTGGTCATTTATCCCCCATGATGGATTACCTGTAACCAACACTTGGTCATTTATATCACCCCCATGATGGATTACCTGTAACCAATCACTTGTCATTATATCCCCCCATGATGGATTACCTGTAACCAATCATTGGTCATTATAATCACCCCAGATGGATTACCTGTACCCAATCACTGGTCATTATATCACCCCCATGATGGATTACCTGTAACCAATCACTTGGCCATTATATCCCCACCATGATGGATTACCTGTACCAATCACTTGGTCATTATCACCCCCATGATGGATTACCTGTAACCAATCACTTGGTCATTATATCACCCCCCATGTAGGATTACCTGTAACCATCACTGGTCATTATATCACCCCCATGATGGATTACCGTGTAACCAATCACTTGGTCATTATATCCCCCCATGGGATTACCTGTAACCAATCACTTGGTCATTATATCCCCCCATGATGGATTACCTGTAACCAATCACTTGGTCATTAAATCCCCCAGATGGATTACCTGTAACCAATCACTTGGTCATTTATCACCCCATGATGGATTACCTGTACCAATCACTTGTTCATATATCACCTCCCATGATGGATTACCTGTAACCAATCACTTGGTCCCATTATATCACCCCCATGATGGATTACCTGTAACCAATCACTTGGTCATTATCTATTCCCCCCATGATGGATTACCTGTAACCAATCACTTGGTCCATATAATCCCACCATGATGGATTACCTGAACCAATCACTTGGTCCATTATATCCCCCATGATGGTTACCTGTAACCAATCACTTGTCTTATATCCCATGATGATTACCTGTAACATCACTTGGTCATTATATCCCCCCAGATGGATAACTGAACAATCACTTGGTCATTATAATCCCACCATGATGGATACCTGTAACCAATCACTTGGTCATTATTCACCCCCATGATGGATTACCTGTAACCAATCACTTGTCATTCAATCACCCCCATGATGGATTACCTGTAACCAATCACTTGGTCATTATATCCCACCATGATGGATTACCTGTAACCAATCACTTGGTCATTATATCCCACCATGATGGATCCGTAACCAATCCGCCCTTGGTCATTATATCTCCACCCATGATGGATTACCTGACCAATAACTTGGTCATTAATCTCCCCATGATGGATTAACCTAACCAATCACTTTGGTAGTATATCCCACCATGATGGATTACCTGTAACCATCACTTGGTCATTATATCCCACCATGATGGATTACCTGTAACCAATCACTTGGCCATTATATCACCCCCATGATGGATTACCTGTAACCAATCACTTGGTCATTATATCCCACCATGATGGATTACCTGTAACCAATCACTTGTCTTATATCACCCCCTGATGGATTACCTGTAACCAATCACTTGGTCATTATATCCCCCCATGATGGATTACCTGTAACCACTCACTTGGCATTATCACCCCCCATATGGATTACCTGTAAACCAATCACTTGGTCATTATACCCACCATGATGGATTACCTGTAACCAATCACTTGGTCATTATATCCCCCATGAGGATACCTGTACCACTCCTTGTCATATATCACCCCATGATGATTACCTGTAACCATCACTTGGCCATTATATCACCACCATGATGGATTACCTGTAACCAATCACTTGTCATTATATCACCCCATGAGGGATTACCTGTAACCAATCACTTGGTCATTATATCACCCCCATGATGGATTACCTGTAACCAATCACTTGGTCATTTATCACCCCCATGATTGATTACTGTAACCAATCACTGGTGTCATTATATCCCCCATGATGGTATTACCTGTAACCAATCACTTTGGCATTATATCACCCCATGATGGATTACCTGTACCAATCACTTGGTTCATTATATCCCCCATGATGGATTACCTTAACCAACCACTTTGTCATTATATCACCCCCATGATGGATTAACCTGTAACCAACTCACTTGGTCATTATATCCCCCCTGATGGATTACCTGTAACCAATCACTTGGTCATTATATCACCCCATGATGATTATACTTTAACCAATCACTTGGTCATTATATCACCATCATCCCGAGTGGATACCTGTAACAACAATCACTTGGTTCATTATAATCCCCCATGATGTATTACCTGTAACCAATCACTTGGTCATATTATCACCCCCATGATGGATACCTTAAACCAATCACTTCCGGTCATTATATCCCACCCATGATGGATTACCTGTAACCATCACTTGGTCATTATATCACCCCATGGGGATACCTGTACCAATCACTTGGTCATATATCTCCCCCATTGGATTACCTGTACAATCACTTGGCTTTATCACCCCCAGATATTCCTGTAACCAATCACTTGGTCATTATATCCCCCCATGATGGTATTACCTGTAAACCAATCACTTGGTCATTATATCCCCCCATGATGATTACCTTAACCAATCACTTGGTCATTAGTATCACCACCATGATGGATTACCTGTAACCAATCACTTGGTCATTATAGCTCCCCATGATGGATTACCTGTCACCAATCACTTGGCCATTATATCACCCCCACTGATGGATTACCTGTAACAATCACTTGGTTCACTTATATCCCACCATGATGGATTACCTGTAACCATCACTTGGTCAATATATCACCCCCATGATGGATTAACCTGTACCATCACTTGGTCATTATATCACCCCCATGATGGATACTGTAACCAATCATTGGTCATTATATCACCCCCATGATGGATTCCTGTAACCAATCACTTGTCATTAATCCACCCCATGATGGATTACCTGTACCAATCACTTGGTCATTATTCACCCCATTATGGATTACCTGTAACCAATCACTTGGTCATTATTCCCCCCATTATGGATTACCTGTAACCAATCACTTGGTCCATTATATCACCCCCATTGATGGATTACCTGTAACCATACACTTGGTCATTATATCCCCCCATGATGGATTACCTGTAACCAATCACTGGTCATTATATCACCCACCCCATGATGATTACCTTACCAATCACTTGGTCATATATCACACCGCATGATGATTACTGTAACCAATCACTTGGTCATTTAATCCCCCCATGTGGTTACCTGTAACCAATCAATTGGTCATCCCAATCCCCCCATATGGTTAACTTAACCAATCACTTGTCATTATATCCCCCCTGATGGATACCTGTAACCAATCACTTGCATTATCCCCCACTGATGGAATTACCTGTACCAATCACTTGTCATATATCACCCCATGATGGATTACAACCAAATCATACGAATATAGTCAAGATCCACTGAAGAAAAAAGAACTTGTTTGAAATGTATGTCTCTCCTACAGTTAATGTGACCAAGTCTGATATCTCCTCTCACTTTCAGCCTCTCGAATGAAAGGTTATTCACTTGATACCCTCCGCTGAACTCTTTATGGGCACAGCAATGCCAGTTGACGCCAGTCTAGCCACTGTACAGCTTTTTCGTGGGTAAAAGTGAGTTTTTCTGTGGACGCACAGGACTAATTTCTAATAGTCTGTTACAATTGTGCGGCCATTTTGTTTATGATAAGAATTATGGGAATTCGTGAGGTAGTTCTCCTGAAAGAACCTAGAAACTGAACAGCTGAAAGCGATAGACCCCCATACGTTACCATAATTGAGATTGCCCGTTAGGGGCTCCATATGTGAATTGGACCCCTCTTCTCGGAATCTGGGGGGTTTCTAGACACAATGGCTCTCACGTGGTGTAATGGGGTAAAGGTATTAGCGCTTTCAGGGCCATGTTTTGCATGTTGTGCATTTAATTTACAAATAAACAATTCATTGCTACTGAAGTATCAGAGGAACTAAAGTATTATTTTGCATTGAGACTGAGATTTCTCACAAATTATCACACGCCACCTAACAATCTGGGTACTACAGTATCAATACAATCTGGGTACTTCAGTATCAATACAATCTGGGTACTTCAGTATCAATACAATCTGGGTACTACAGTATCAATACAATCTGGGTACTTCAGTATCAATACAATCTGGGTACTTCAGTATCAATACAATCTGGGTACTACAGTATCAATACAATCTGGGTACTTCAGTATCAATACAATCTGGGTACTACAGTATCAATACAATCTGGGTACTACAGTATCAATACAATCTGGGTACTACAGTATCAATACAATCTGGGTACTACAGTATCAATACAAAAGACATAATCAATCTAGTCGAAAGTTATAAAAAAAAAAAGCCATACCTACTCCTATGTCCCTGTCTAACAGTTCATAGTAACTATGATTGGAGGTTTGTATAGACCAGTACGTCCAGTCTAGTCCAACCTTTTATACCCTACACTATGTCTTTCCTAACGTTTACTAGTAACATAGTTTTGAGGTTTGTTATGAAGACATTCGTCCATCTAGCCACCTTTGTCTACCCTACCGAATGTCGTCTACAGTCTACATAGTCACATAGTATTTGGCTGTTTGTAATAAAGATCCTCATCCATCTAGTCCAAACCTTTATATACCCTACCCATAATGTCTGTATAACGTTACATTTAACATGTTCTGGAGGTTTTTATAATAACATACGTCCATCTAGTCCAACCTTTATACCCTACCCTAAGTGTCTGTATAACAGTTACTAGTACATAGTATGGAGGTTGTATAAGACATACGGTCCATCTAGTCCCAACCTTTAACTCCCCCTCCCCAAATGTCCTGTATAACATTCATATTAACATAGTATGGGGTTGTAATAAATACATACGTCTTTCTAGTAGTCCAACGTTAATAACCCTACCCATAATGTCTGTCTAACAGTTTACATATACCATAGTATTGAGGTTGTATAAAGACATCCGTTCCCTCTAGTCCAACTTTATATAACCCTACCCCATAAAAATTTTTTGGGGGGCTTTTCTGTTAGAAACAGTTACATAGTCATATATTGGAGTTGTTAAAGACATACCTCCATCTGTCCCCTTTATACCCTCACCCATAATGTCTGTATAACAGGTACATATAACATAAGTATTGCGGATATATAAAGACTACGTACCCATCTAGTCTCAAATAAACCTTATACCCTTCTAACCCATATGTCCTATAACGTTTACAGAATACATAGTATTGGAGGTTGTAATAAAGAATACGTCCATTCTAGTCCAAAACCTTTATAAACCCTACCCATAATTGTCTGTATAACATTTTTACATGTAACATAGTATTGGAGGTTAGTATAAATACATACGGCCATTATTCCAACCTTTATTCCCTCCCATTAATGTCTGTATAACAGTTACATAGATAACCTAGTATTTGCGGTTGTAATAAAGACTAACGTCCATCTATTCCCCCTTATAACCTACCCATAATTGTCTGTATAACATTACATAGTAACTAGTATTGGATAGGATATAAGACATACGTCACCATACTAGTCCACCCTTGTACCCTACCCCGTAATGTCTGTATAACAGTTTCATTTAACATAGTAATTAGGAGTTGTATAAAGGACAAACGTCCATCTAGCCGACCTTTATACCCTCACCCATAATGTCTGTATAACATTACATAGTAACATAGTATGGGATAAATAAAGACTCGTCCACTATTCCACAACCTTTATAATATACCCTACCTCACCCTAATGTCTTGTATAAACCTTACATAGTAACATAGTAGTGGAGTTGTATACAGACATCGTCCATCTAGTCCAACCTTTATAATATGCGCTACCCATAATTCTGTATCACATTGTGAATACAACACAGTACGTAGTATTGAGGTTGTATAAAGACATACGTCCGCTATCCGACCTTTATCACCCACCCTATGTCTGTATCCAGTTACTCGTAACATAGTATTGGAGTGTTGTTATAACGACATACGTCATTCTATTCCAACTTTATACCCTAACCCATAATGTCGGGTATAACAGTCTAACACCGTACCATAGTAGTTGGGTTGCATAAAGACAGCGGTCCTCTAGTCCAACCTTTATATCCTAACCATAGGCGATACGGCCGCCCTCCGGTCAATCTTATGTGTCCCTGTATTCCTCACACATGTCTACATCTCACACATATTCTTTGGAGGTTGATAAAGACAGTACTCCTGTCGAGTTCCAACCTTTATTACCCTCTTATTCCCATCTACTGTCGTAGTCTTACACCTATGTTTACAAGTAACCTAGTATTGGAGGTTGTTTATTAAAGTGAGTCCTCATCTCCAACTGTACGTCCCATCTAGTTCACCTTTATACCCTAACCATAATGTCTGTATAACAGTGTACCTAGTACCTCGTCGTTGGGGTTGTATAAGACATACAATCCATCTAGTCCAACCTTTATACCCTACCCTGGGACCTGTCGGTATATACAGTCTACAATATAACTATTTAATGTAGACGATATGGACTTATATTAACAGACACAACGTCCATTTCGTCGTCCCAAACCTTCTTACCTACAATACCCTAATGGCGACCCCGATAATGTCCATATAACATTACATATAACATAGTATTGGAGTTGTATAAAGACCATACGTCCATCTAGTCAACTTATACCCTAACCCATAATGTCTGTATAACACACTGGGTTTACTAGTAACATTTTTAGGTTCTCAACCTTGCTATTATCCCCCCTACCCATAATGTCTTGGTAATATTAACAGTTTTCATAGTAACATAGTAATTTCAGTTGTGTATAAAGATCATACGTCCCCCTATCTAGGCCAAACCCCCTTTATCTATCTGCCCTCTATAACACGTTACATAGTAACATAGTATTGTGAGAGATGCTAAACTACAAGCACTCCTACGTCCTTCTCCTATCCAACCTTTTCACTACCTTCCCATAATTCTTGATAACCCGTTACATCGTAACCTCGTAATTGTAGCGTTGTCCTTAGAGCGTTTCACAAACGTCCATCCTACGTCCGCGATCCTTTATACCCTACCCATATAATGTCTGTATATACCATTACTCATAGTCACATAGTATTGGTGACCGGTTATCTTCTAATAAAGCACACTACCGTCCATCTATCCAACCTTATTACCCCCTACCCCATAACTGTCTGTATAACAGTTCATGTACTTAATAGTATTGTTGGACGGTTTGTCTAAGACTACGTCCATCTAGCCCCTTCCATCCAACCTTTATACCCTACCCATAAGTCTGTATAAAACAGTTACACAGTACATAGTATTGGAGTTGTTAAAAGACATACGTCCATCTAGGTCCAACCTTGAATACCCTAACCCATAATGTCTGTATAACAGTTACCTAGTAACATGTCTTGGAGGTTGGTATAAGACTACTTCCATGACCTAGTCCCCTTGATACCCTACCCATAAAAGGTCTGTATAGACATTCCACGTAACATCGTCTGGGGTTGATTAATCAAATACATCGTCCATCTAAGTCCCACCTTTATATCCCTAACCGCATAAATGTCTGGTAGACATTTACATAGTAAACATGTATTGGGAAGACTGTATAAACGACCTACTCCATCCAGTCCAACCTTTAATACCCTAACCCTACCCATAATGTCTGTATAACAGTTACATAGTAACAATATATTACTTCTTCTGTGGCCTGTTGTATCAACGAATGTATCAACCCGTTCCGCTTACTCCCGTCCAACCTTACTACCTCTCCCTCCCATAATGTCTGTTTATAACAGTTACCCTATAACACTAGTACTTCTGGAGGTTGTACTATTTTCACAGTGCGCTTCATCCCCCTGATTTCCCGCGTCACGCATCTAGCTTCGTTTCCATCGTCCACCCTCTCCGTTTTGCTATCTTTACTATCCTTTATACTCCTCCCATTATGTCCTGTATAATAGCCACTGTTTACATAGTACAATAGTAGTTTGGAGGATGTATAAGAACATACGTACATGCCAGTCCACCTTTATACCCTACCCATATGTCTGTTAAAAAAAATAAAAACGTTACATAGTAAACATGTATTGGAGGTTGTATACGAGACAATACGTCCATCTAGTCCCACCTTTATAACCTACCCATATGTCTGTATAACAGTTAACATGTAACATAGTAAATTGGAGGATAAATAAGAATACTCCATTTTAACCTACCATAGCATTAGCAGTACCCGCACATTATTAGACGTTTTAAAACATTCTCCACTGTGACGAAATCTCTATGATATTTGTATATAATACATTTCCTGGTCGCTACTTGAGCCAATCATTGTAATTACAAACCGATTGGCCTAATTAAAGGTTCTTTTATCAACAATCTCTATCCCATTTCCTCCCTTATCTAGTGATAATGATCTCCCGTGTACCGATGTTGAGATTTCCAGATAAATTCTGCATCTTGTTCCAGTGACTGTCTCTACGGCCGCTGGTACATGTCCCTGGAAGGAAAATCTGGAAACCCATTCTGATATGGAAATAATGAAAGGCTACACCCCCACAGTTCAGAGCTTTCCTAGTTTAGAGTCCCTGTGGCCAGTGCGGATACAATAGTAGATGATGAGGATCTGTGTGAATGCTGTCCAGGTGACAAATTGGCGTGGATTAAAGGCTTCGTCATACAATGAAATGTGCAGGAGTGAAGACATTTAGATTGTTTGATACATTAAATATATTACGACTCATTCGACGAGATTATGTGTCATCTCTTTAGACTGTTTACGTACGGCCCTATCTACAGATCAATTGGACTAACACCCACATCTGCTTGGGTGTGTCTATTTGAAAACAACCATTAACAAAAGGGGAAAATCTAATCTGTGTGGAAATCATGTGAACAATGGTGAGAGAGGAGACGTTATCGATTCTAGAACGTTCTACTCGCCTGGTGGGTAATCCCCTTTCCCCCCAATCCTATAATAGGATACAGATTAGATATCCTACTATGTTTATACACTACTCTAGGAAAGACAATGGTCCAGGCTAATTGAAAGGGCACGTCCACTCTCAATAATTACAAAACATGGGGTTCACTTGTCAGATTCGCAGCACCCCTCCAACTGCTATTATTTCCGGTTTATTACATGCGTGGTGTAAGCAGATGTTTAATGATAGATCTCACTCCATATCGTGTGAAAGGATCCGCCCCTTCTCCTGCTGCTCGAATGATCCTTTTTATGAGCTGAGCATGTGCAGATGGAGGCGAGTGTGAAACATCAGTCACTCATTGGTTGTCCACAAAGGCTTGACTGACGGGGGAGGGGGGCCAGCATTACTCTGCCAGAATGGGACATTATTCTCAATACATATCTGGCTAGTACTACAGGGAATACTTTGCTGGGATTAGTCAGTTGGGGGTGGGGACAGGTAATTGACATCTCCACCATTTTTTTGTTTTACAGGAACATGCCCTTTAAGGGGACCCTCCACTGGCTATATTTTCAGAATGAGACCTTTGACAACCACAAACTCTGAGCAGGGGGGTGACACTGTTCACCCTCGTACGAGGTAGATAACCACCTCGCGACGTATGTAAAAGGGAACTTGCTCTGCTGTGATATTGAGTGGCAAGGTTGACCCTTACATTGGGTGAAAAACGAACGACAATGGATTTACGCACATACGTAACACGCTCATAAAATATGATGAATGGTAATACCGGCGCAGACAACCGCGGATGATTAGTACTGGTTACAATTGCTGTTATGGAAAGAACATGTTTGTAACAGTCGTGCATGATAACTGGTGCTGGGGCGTTGAGTGAGGAGCCACTGGCCTGTATGTATATGGAAATAGATTCCCTGCATAGCGATACATTGGTTGCCACTATGGCCTTACATGGGAATGACCTTCTGACTTATGAACCTTTTTGACCTGGATTAAATCGCCACACAAGTCCAAATTTGGTACTCCTAATATGACTTTGTTTTTTTTTAAAAGGTTCTGTAATACCGGATACAATATTCCCCACAGGCGGGTAATAAAAGTTCTTATCGTTAAAACAATGGTCTAGTTTGCCCCAACCAATCAATGTTAGCCTTTTAAATGTTATGGTGGGATAGATTGGAAGAACTTTTGTTGGGTAGGGGCCAAAGTTTGCACTTTTAAACTATAAGAACTTGGTATATGTCCCTCCCTTAGCTTTATCATGAAATAGAGTCAACTCTGTCTTCTTCCTGTCTCCTTTTGTTGTGGTTTGGGAAATGTATTATTACTGGGGCGTTCGTGTTTTTATTTCCATCTTCCAGTCATGGACCGGTTTAGTCAGAGACTATTTTGTTTCCTCACACATGCTCAGTGCTCAGCTCCCCAATCTACTTAGATTCCCCGCCCACCTGAGTCTCTCTCCAACCAATCCTGTTACCGTTAATGCCCAGGCTTAGATCATTTTCAAATTCTTAGCAAGGACCTGAGGTCAAAGATGTGGGCCAGAAGGTACAAATGCTTATAAGGCTAAAGATATACGAATGTGTAAGTATAACAGGAAGGCAATCTATATGGCAGACAAAATTACCTTACCATGTCTAATTGACTGAAGTGGTGTCTCACTTACTGATTCATGGGTGATGTTTATTTGTGTGTGTGTGTGTGTGTGTGTGTGTGTTGTGTGTGTGTGTGATGTGTGTGATGTGTGGGATGTGTGTGCTCTCCTCCTGGGTGGGGGTGCCCATTCCTTTAGGAAAATAACTATTTTAGGGTCGTCCACTTTGAACCCACATGAAATTCACCTACGGGCAAGGTAGTCCCGTTTATTAAATGCAAGTTGTATGGCTTACACAGATATCCCCTGCACCTGCGTCTATCTCCTTATAGGATGGTAATTTCCATTTTCGTTCCTTATTCTAACTCTATTTTCATAGGCCTCATGTACATTCCATGTACTTACCTTGTGTGTCAGACATGGTGAAATCTCTATACAGTTCATCATATATTGTAACCCATAATAAAATCTCCCCCGCTATAAATGCATATACATTGAAAAGTAAAGGTTTTCCCTTTGACTCGCTCTATTATAGGAATCCTCCTGGGAGGTGGGTTGGGGGTTTTTTAAACATTCCTGGGAAGAAAACCAAGGGATTGGTTGCTGCCAAGACTCTGATCCGAGGTCATTGTCGATTCCTGGACCCCAATTCTACGGTTTAAAGTGCTGAACAAAACCCACAAGCTTGGGAGTTTTGAAATAGCGTAAACACAAGTTATATAAACCAGTGAGTTCCCCAGACTGCCAAGGAACCCTTCACTAAACGTCTTCACACCCTTCCCTTCCCTCGATACACATCCCAATAGATTACTGCAATCAGGAGAATTTCCATTGGTTTATCCCCATCTGGACCCCACCATGATTCAGCGACTCTACCTTTATGACCTCTTGCATTCTTATCTGCGTCATCAACGTACGCAGTGTAAGTGCTAGACCACACTAGCAATGCATTAAAAATTGCTGGGAACAGCATCTAAGAGGACGCGGTGCCAGGTGTGTCGCTAGTGGTGGTCTCAGCTAACGGGTGGTTTTTTTCCTGCTAGCACTGTACTCTATTATATTACCGCCTTCCATGTGAAAGGGTTGGAGCAATGCCCACTGCTGGACTGAAGCAATCATTAGGTGAAAGATAATCCCCACCCCCAAACTATAATCTTATTAAAGCTGGTCGAGAATTATTATTATTGGGTGGGGCTAGACACATCTACCAGAGACCGTCATACTGTGGGAAGTTTAGACTTTAACAATCCTGTAACTTCAGACAAACTAGAGTGCACCCTGTATGGGAACCCTCTTTACGTACCATATAATGAATGGATATTCCATCAGTTTAAATGTCCCTATAACTTTCCCTGTCACAAAAGGAGGCCGACAGTGAACATAAGTAACAAAGGTTAAAAGTGGGTGACCCAGTAATGGGGCCACATTGTGCTGGTTGGGCAATGTTACCTCTTGCTCATTTGGCTGTGATCCGCACAATTTTCGTTATCCCTGCTGACCGCATGTTGCGATAACAAAATGCAACATGCGCAACTTAAACACTAACTAACTGAGATAACAGGCGCTATTGTAAAATCTGGGCTGCTAACTTCTTTTAAGGCCTTTCCAGATCTGCTGCAATGTTAGCAAGAAAAGTGCAGTTCAGCAACTCTCCTTTTGTTCATTTGCGTGCGGCAGCTACAATGATCAAACGCTGCTACGCTGTTTACCAGCTCGGTCTTCTTCGCGCTTGGAAATTTCACCAATATTAGTTTTCCCGAACTTTTATATTGGACCAGATTACTTGGATCTATTGTGGGGTCACAGTGACAATTACGACTCCGTGAACACAGCCTTAAAATGATAAGTTCAGGTTAGAACCAATTTTCTCTGATCCCATTTCGAACATAAGGTGATGATTAAAATCAAGAGTGCGTGTCCTAATTCCCACTGGTGAAGTCAGTTGATACGCTGCCCTGCAGATTGAAGTTCCTCCTCTCCCTAGAACAGAGAAGCCAACTTAACTATTGGGCCGCTAGTCTCTTTAATTCCATTACCCCCCTAGTACAATTACACCACCCCCCTCCATTTAATAATCACCGATTTAACAATACGCCCTATAACTCTTGGCTTCTACGAATCTCTAATGTCTTTGTCTAAAGCAGAAGACAGTTTGCATTGCACGAAGCAGTGTCAACAGAACAGGTAGTAAAGGGGTTTAATCTTCGTTCACCTGGCGCACATATTAATGAAATGACCGTTCACACTATATAGTGCGTTTGCGTGCTACGAATGGCATGCAGCATGTGGTCGTGACTTTCGCTTGTGTCATTGAATATATAAGGGCATGCTTTGTGTGTTACGGTCTGCGTATCGGAGCCCTATATAGGCAAACACAAACGTTTTCCGCTGCGTTCAACCGCCTTGGTGGGACGTGAACCTTATAATGACCTGTTCATATCCACCTGATTAAACCCTTTCCCCTCAGATACGCAGAGCATTGGACTCAAATGGGGTTTCCACTGTTCCATGCCTTGCGAGTGTTTACGTTGTCTGTTTCGCGTACGCATGTATTGTTGGCACTTAGTGCCTTTAAAGCTTGTACACACCAGCAGATAACTTCGCCCATACAGCTATTATATTTAGTATTATACCAGTGCAGGGATGGTTGGTACAAGAATACTGGCTTACCATGTGACGCAGGCTGTGAATGGTTTTAGTGTAAAGCCATCAGGTTGTGGGGTTTAATATAAGGGATTGCGAATATAAATGTTGCTTTTTTTCTGATAACATAAATTACCCAGCCCAATATCACAAACATTTCTACCTTTTCCTACTATGCCAAAACTTATTGATTGGTAAGTTAACCATGTAACTTACCCAGCATGCAGCTCCCCCCACTTTACTAATAAACAATAAGTAAATACATAACTTTGTTACTTTCCTAATATGGGTTTATACAATGTAAATTTCTTTCTTGTTCTCCAGGGTATTCATAAAAAGTACTTATCAATTTAAAATGGGCTATTTTTTGCCCTAACCATCAGATGTTATCTTTCATAATGTTAAATAAGAATCTGGATTGTTGGGGCAAAATCCCAAATATGTCGACATAAATGTTGCATTTTCTGATATTCATTAAATTACCACCACAATCACCAAACATTGCTGCCTTTCCACTATGCAAGCTTATTGATTGGTAAGTTAACATGTATCTTACCATCATGTCACTCCCACTTGTTACTAATATACACATTTACGTAGATAAATCACTTTGTTACATTTCCTAATCTGGGTTTTGAAATTTCACCCTTTCTCCAGGTTATTCAACAAACTTCTTATCATTCAAATGGTGCTAATTTTTGCCCCTGGACCATCATGATATTAAGCTTTCCAAATGTTAAATAAGATCTGATGGGTTGGGGCAAAATTAGCACAATTTTAAAGCAATTATCGGGAGACTCAATAAAAGTCTTATCGCTATAAATGGGGCTAATTTGGCCCCAAACCATCAGTCTTATTTAACCTTTTGAAAGCTAACATCTGATTGGTTGGGTCAAACTTAGCACCTACTTTTAGCGAGAGAACTTTATTGAAATCTCCCATCTTTTCCTAATCCAAATGGTCTTTCTTGCTCTGGATGTGTCTGTTATAAAAGGACAAGTAACATTGAATTTGTACAGGAGGCCACAAGTGCCTAAACTTTTGATTCAGGAGAATATTATTTTATTTTTGAAGAATTGTTTTCCATTATAATCTTAACACGTGTGAGTTTTAATGTTAAAAATCTGTATTGGCTCTGGTTTTGTGCTGGGAATATACCATAAAGTTCAATCACCAGCTGAACAAGCATAAAAGAGGTCTCGCCCGAAGGTCCTCCCGACATATCATTTGATGCTACAAAGAATGCTTGACCTCTAATGCATCATGGGAATGTCATTCAGCCAAGGGTCTTAGATCTTTCTGCTGTCCCCCTCGCCTCCCCTGACCTTCTGTAGTCCTATAAGAACTAAGGCCTTTTGGTTGTCAGTGTGTGGACATCTCCCTATACCAGAATTTCACATACTTGGACCACAAGTCTGAATCTTACTGTAGGCTTAGAACTTAGTCCTGTGTCTGAATCCTCAATCGTTACCACTCACAGTTTTGTCACTAATAATCCAGCTCCTTCTCGACCCAAAGTTTGTGGCTAGTTCCTCAGGTGAACTCTCTGCGAGGCCTATCCAATCCCTGTGGTCCTCCCCTGCAGTCTCAGGGACCCTCCTCTCTCACGGGAGCTCCCAGCTCACCAAGACTTTGCAGTCAAACCTGCAGTTTCCTTCCCTGTCCATGCACATGTTTTGAGTTAAATCTAAATCTGCCTTGAACAAGCCTCCAGTCCTGTTTTTCAAACCTTAGGCCTTATGTTAGGCTTGGCGCTGAGCTGCTGTTTTAACCCCTTTCTCCGCCAAAGTCAATTCGTGTCAATCTCCAACTTGGTGCCCTCTTTGGTTGTCCTCCAAGTTGGTCCCTCCTGCTCAGGGCTGAGATTCCTCCTCGGGCGCCTGTTCCATCCACCTCTTGTTGAGCTCTCTGTATCTATCTGTTTGGTCACCAAGTCCATGGTCTCCTGCTGTTTTACTAATCTTGTTCCTGCAGCAAACAAACATTGTCACACTTTTCCTACATAGAGGATTCCACCAATGTGTTTACCTGAGGTTTGGCCACCAAGAGGAGCCTCCCACCTCGCCCGCTTGTCTGGAAACCTGTTCCCCACAAGGTAAGTGTCTTGAACGTACGTTGACCCCATGTCCTCTTCATTCTGTCAAAATGGATAATGAGCCTCATATTTCTCAATTTCCCCTATCCATGTCCATATCCTTTGGACCTGCTGGCATGGTGTGTCCTGCAGATAGGACAGATGCACCAAGGTCGCCCTCGTCTCCACTGATGATAGCCTTGTTTGAGGTTCTTGGTCTCTTGCGGTTTCATCTTGGCCATTTCCTAAAAGCTTTTCGACAACCGGCTTGCGCGTGTTGGTCTCGTGGGTGGTTCCGGCGCAAATGTTGGACTTTGTTTCTCACCCTTTGGTGGCGGGGCTTTCCTTGCTGAGGACCACCCTTGGCTCTTGCGTTCATCTTCAAGCCCAACGTTTGTAGGGAGCCACCTCATTTCTGACCAGGACAAACCTCACGTTCTCTGCTCCTCTCCCAGCATCCATAGCCTGAGGAGCTTTTGTTTTGTTTGGGAAAAATCCTCTCGAACCCCTCCTATTTTCTCCACACCGCAATAGGACTGGGGGGGTCCCCAGTAACAATGATTCCCTCTCCTCTGCCTCCTGCCTTGGGTTGTGGCCGTCTCATGCTGACCCCTGATGACTCAGAGCAAGGTTGGTGTGTTTGTCGTCCGGCGACAAGTTCTCCCCTGTCAAAGCCTACACTGAGACCTTCCACTCCTCACTGCCCCATGTCGGTGGCTGCTTAAAACCTCCTATTTGGCCACCGAGGCTATCAATCAGGTCATCTCTAGGGTCGCATGCATCAAGGGTACTCTTCGTCTGAAAAGTTGCAGGGCCTGCCGGATATTATGTAATCAGTTAAAGGGAAAATAACTCCTGAATCCCCAGGGTTCGATATCCGTAGGAAGGTTCCTGTTATCACCCAGAGCATTGTGAGTCCAGTGAAACAGGGCAAGACGCCTCTAATATTGGTGTCAGGACAACTGACCCCCCCCTCCAGAAGAACCTTTCCCCCCCCTGGTTACACATGCCCAGCACTGAGCTAAAGGCTGTGATCAGATGCACCAGAACTGACTCCTGTCACAGAGCCTGGTAGCTGCCCTGCTGATCACTCCTCCTCTGTCAAGCGCTTTCTCTCATGACTTCAGCATTCAGTCTGGCGCTTTTCACTTCCGGGCCTGTGAATCTGCAAGCCACGCCCCTGTGGACTAAAACGTGGAATGAAGTTAATCCTGGCGGACAATTTACTGTTGACTTATTCTTTATTTCTACAAATCATTATTATTATTACTATTATTATTACTACTATTATTACTACTACTATATGATTACTGTTATTATATCCTACTATTATTATTACTACTTTTTATATTCCTACTATTATTAACTACTATTTACTACTTACTAATACTACTATTTTACTGTTATTTAGTACTTACTATTAAGTATTATTTTACTATTATTATATTACTCTACTTTATTACTACTATTTAATTATTTGACTAGTATGATTGGTATTATTACTACTATTTTATTTTGAATTACAATTATTACTACTATATACTATGATTCCTTATTAATATTACTATTATTATTATTACTCACTACTATTACGACTATATCTGTTGTATTCACTTAATCAACTTGGACTTTAAACGTCCAGTTGACTAAATTGAATACAACAGATATACCATGACCTGGATGAATGAGAACCTCACAAAGCATCTATTCTACTCTACTACTACTTACTAGTAACTCTTCTACTATACTACTACTACTACTACGACTACTCACTACTACTGACTAACTATTATATCAATATTACTACTACGATTATATTATTTTCTATTATTGTTTACTATTATTATTATTTTTTAAAACAAATGTGCCCTTTTTTAGCTTTTGAAATGAGGAATAAGAATGGTGTTTGTTTCTGAAAATTGTTGCTTGGTATTGTTTACATTTCTAGTCTTATAGACTGTAATGGATACCTTGGTTGCTTGGGTATTGTACATTTCTAGTCTATAGACTTATTGATTAGTGTTATGTAAAGCTGGGTTTTAGATCCCCTGACCTGAGCTGGACAATACACGTATTACACAGCTACCCCTGATTGGGAAAGTGAATTAACATTACACATCACTGGTAAGCTCATTGCCCTGACGATGACCTCAGACCACAACGCAGCAAGCGTCGGGCGTTTAATCACACATATGTTATGCGTCCTGTTGGGTGTTGTTTTTTGATTTCTTGCCATGGCGGACATATGTGTGATCATTGGCCGTCACCACACCTCAGGGCAAGATCATACGTGTGTACGAAGCTTAACTCAGCCATGCTACATTTTTGCTTTTTTTTACTAGGCGTCCCTACATGTGTCCCGTTATCCCTGCCAACAGATATAAGGTTGCAAGCCCCCGGCCATTTTAAATAAATTTACTGTGTATATATATATTTCTTTTGACTTTAATGTTAAGGAGTAGGCTGAAAAATTATTTAAACAAAACAATTCCAAATTTAATAACTTCTGGTTCTCTCTGGGTACTACAGCAAGCATCAATCCACCTCATGGACTACAGCATCAATACCTCTGGGTACTACATCATTAATACCGCTGGGTACGACACGGCATCAATCCACTCTGGGTAACTCCGCATTAATACCTCGGAGTACTGCACTGCAATACACTCTGGGTCTGTAGTATCAATACACTCTGGGTACGTACGCATTAGCTGCGCTCGAGTACTGCAGTATCATACCTCTGGGACTTGTATATCAATAACCTCTGGTAACTACAGTATCATACACTCTGGTACTCACCAGTAATCAACACAATCTCTGGGTAAAATTGGGCTCTGTACATCCATAATATCCATCCTAATATGGACGTACAACTTGCCCACTTTTGAGTAAAGTAAACTTTTGCAACTAGACGTCAGCTTCAAGCATCCAGGCCCACAACAGGAAAGCGGTCAGCCATGTAGCCACGGCAAGTACCAGTAGGTTAAGACCAACAACCTTTAGGAAACAACCTGACGTGGTGACTGGGCTTAAAATCATTTTGCCAACTTATTGAACTAATTGCTTTTATTTAATCCGGGTTAGCAGGCTGTTTTGTATATAACCTAATGGAGGGAGCCCAATATGCAATTAGAATGTGGTGTGCACTAGAATTCTGATTTTGTATTAGTTTTTTGGTCTCTAGTTTTTGCCCTTTAAATATGGAGTAAAACAGTATCAATACAATCTGGGTAACTTCCGTATCATACACTCTGGGTACTTCAGTATCAATCATCGGGGGTTGACTTCAGTAATCAATACAAATCTGGGGTTTACTTTCATATCAAATACAATCGGGGTACTTCAGTATCAATACATCTGGGGTGTACTTCATATCAATACAATCTGGGTACTTCAGTCATCAATACATCTGGTACTTTCAGTATCAATACAATCTGGGTACTTTCAGTATCAATACAATCTGGGTCTTCAGTATCAAGACCATCTGGGTACTACTTCAGTATCATACAATCTGGGTACTTCAGTTCAATACAATCTGGGTACTCATATCAATACAATCTGGGTGCTTCAGTATCAATACAATCTGGTGGTGCTTCAGTATCATACATCTGGGTGCTTCAGTATCAATACAATCTTGGGTACTCAGTATCAATACAATACTGGGGTGCTTCAGATCAATAACAATCTGGGTACTAACAGTATCAATACAATCTGGGTACTACAGTAATCAATACCATCTGGGTACTCAGTATCAATAACAATCTGGTACTTCAGTAGCAATAAATCTGGGTACTTTCAGTCATCAATACAATCTGGGTACTTCAGTATCAATACCATCTGGGTACTTCATATCAATACAATCTGGGTAAAACTTGCATATCAATAATCTGGTACTTCAGATCAATACAATCTGGGTGCTTCATATCAATACAATCGGTACTTCAGTACCTCAATACAATCTGGTACTTCAGTATCAATACAATCTGGGTACTTCAGTATCAATACGATCTGGGTTGCTTCAGTAATCAATACATCTGGGTACTGCTCAGTTCAATACAATCTGGGTCAACTTCAGTCATCATACATCTGGGTAACTTCAGTAATCATACAATCTGGGTGCTTCAGTATCAATACACTCTGGGTGCTAAATCATTAATCAATACAATCTGGGGTGCTTCCGTATCATACATCTGGGTACTTCATTATCAATACAATCTGGTGCTTCAGTATCAATACAATCTGGGGTACTCACGTATCAATACATCTGGGTACTACATATCAATCAATCTCTGGGTACTTCAGTATCGATACAATCTGGGTACTTCCGTCCGATACCAGCTTGGTACATTCAGTATCAATACAATCTGGGGTATTCACAGTTCAATACATCTGGTACTTCAGTATCAATAAATCTTGGTACTACAGTATCAATACAATCTGGTATAACATATCATACAATCTGGGTACTTCATTATCATACAATCTGGTTACTCAGTATCAATCCTCTGGGTACTACAGTAATCATACAATCTGGGTACTACTTCGTATCAATACCAATCGGGGTAACTACAGTATAAAACAATCTGGGTACTCCAGATCTCAATACAATCTGTGTACTCACAGTATCAATACAACTGGGGTACTACCGGATCAAACACCCATACAGTACCATACCCATACAGTGCCACATACACCTACAATGCCATATAACACTATACAAGTACCCATAACATCCATACAAGTAACCCATACACCCATACAAGTGCCCAAATACACACATACAAGTGCCCATTCCCCTACAATGCCCATACACCTACAGTACATCAAAAAAACCCCTACATGTGCCCATATTACAACCATACCAATACCCATACAACCCATACAAGTACCCATACACCCCATACAAGTACCCATACACCCATCACAAGTACCTCATAACACCCATACAACTCACCCATACACCCATACATTACCCAATACGCCCATACAAATCCCATAACACCCCTACAAGTACCCTACACCCATACGTACCCATACACCCATACAGTAACCACCCATACACACAACCCATACAAGTACCCCATACACCATACAAATACCCATACACCCATACAAATAGCCATACACCCATACAAGTACACATACCCCCATACAAGTACCCATACACCCATACAAATACCCTACACCCATACAAATACCCATACACCATACTTACCCATACACCCATACAAGTCCCCATACAACCATACAAATAACCAATACACCCCATACAAGTACCCCCTACACCCATACAAATACCCATATACACCCATACAAGTACCCATACATCCCATCCAGTACCCCACACCCATACAATAAACCCATACACCCATACAAATACCCATACACCCATACAAATACCCATACACCCATACAAATACCCATAACACCCATACAAGTACCCATACCCCCATACGAGTACCCCATAAACACACCCATACAAATACCCGACACCCAAACAAAATACCCATACACCCATACAATACAAATACCATCACCCATACAAGTGACCCCATCCCCTATACAACTACCCTACACCCTACAAGCCCCATACACCATACAAATAATAACCCATACACCCATACAAATAACCCCATACACACCCATACAGTACCCAACCCCCATACAAGTAACCCCCATACCCATTACAAATACCTTACCCCATACAATACCCATACAATCAACCCATACAATAGCCATACACCCCTACAAGTACCCATACCCCCATCCATTACCCATACCCCCATACAAATACCCATAACCCCATCAGTCCCTACACCCATACAAATACCCTACCCCTATAACAAGTAACCCATACCCCATACAAGTACCCATACACCCTACAATACCCTACACCATACAAATACCCATACAACCCATACAAGTACCCATACACCATACAAGACCCATACCCCATACAAGTCACCCCCATACCCCCATCAGACCCATACAACCATACTGTACCCATACACCCATACCAGTACCCATACCCATACAAGTACCCATACACCCATACAAGTACCCATACACCCATACAAGTACCCTACATCCATACAGTACCCCATCACCCATACAATACCCATCCAAACAACCCCATAAAATACCCATACACCCATAGCAAGTACCCATACACCCAGAGCAAGTACCAATACATCCATACAGTACCCAATACAAACCCATACAGGGTACCCATACACCCATACAGTACCCATACATCCCTACAAGTACCCATACACCCTATACATGGTACCCATAATCCCATACAGGTGCCCATATACAACCATACAATTACCATACACCCACCATAGCAAGTACCCATACATCCCATTCCAGTAGTACCCATACACCCATACAGGTACCCATACACCCATACAAGTACCCATACACCCATACAAGTACCCATACACCCATACAGGTACCCATACACCCATACAGGTACCCATACACCCATACAGGTGCATACACAGAGATGAGCACAATTACTCATTAGGCTCATTAGTTTTGGGTTACCCACAAGATCAGTTAACACGTCAATTCCTTTCCAATCCAGGCCACAAACGTTCCAGTCTAATAAATAACATACAATGGTGGTTTAATGTGCACAGAGACTGAGAGTAATCGGACTTTATTATCATTAATGGGACAGTTTATTTGTCTGAAGCGTCAGTACATGCCAGTAAGTGGGAGGCACTGATCTAGCCAATCACTGGAGGATCTGGTAAGTAATAAGTGTGTCCTCTTCGGGTTGCAGTTAAACCACGGTAGCTGATTGGTTTACCATTTCAGCCAGTTGGGAGGGGACTAGAAAATTAACTGGGCATGTGTGACTGTGTATCTGGGTCAGTGACCCACCATGTGCCAGAAACCTCCGGTTATCAATAATAGAATCCATACAGGATTCTTGCTATTTTAGCTTTAGTTCTTGTTTAACCAATAATATTACCAAAAAAAACCCCATTTATTAGGATTTATTTCAACTCTCCCAACACCGTGTGTCCATATTCCATGAACTGCCAACCAAATCCCCTGTTCAGAATACAAGTCCCAGGTCCCCCCATCAATAGGATCCCTTACAGGGTTTTTTGTGTGCGGCCCAATTCTCGGGATATTTGAATCTAGCAGGGAGGACCTGAGTTCACAGAAGCAGCCATTGTTTTGTTTGTCCCCAGAGAAAGTCCAACTTTGTCCCCAAATAGAACAAAACTGGTTCTTTCTGGGTCTCTTGCATAACATGGTCCCTTTCAGCTCTAGACACAGAGAAGGAAATGAGATATTTGGCACCGGCTCCCTAAGTGGGTAACACAATATGCAATAAAGAGACGGCAAGTATTGCAACTGCGGGACCCAGGGAGACTCTAGAGCTTTGGGCATCTGAGCCAAACTTTTTAAAGTTTCCCCTATATCTTCCTGCTGCTCTACCCTCCTGCTCTAACACGGTTAGGAGCTGCCTTAACAGTGGCTGGTGAACCCTCCAGTTGCCACCACTGATAGGCCAGCCCTCCATGAATGTCTGGCACGATGGGGGGCAGTGCCGCTTCCCACTCTACCACTGTCTCACTCTGCCTCATGGTTGTGCCGTCCCTGTGTTGGAGAAACATATAATTTCCTGTTAACTTTGCCGCAGTCACACCTGAGGCCAGAAACCTCAACATGCAAATCGCTTCTATGTAATCCCACCTTCCCCAGTAATAGACTGTGTAAACCCTTTAATTATAAAGGGATGATTTTGTCTGACCTGATGGAATCGTCCCTTTAAGGTTAATGTGTGAAACGAGCATTCCGAGGCTAATGAATGTTCACCATTGGCCTTTTTATACATATGGGTGGGAGCTGCCATATTGTTTCCCTTAGACAGTACAGTATGAGGGTATAGATTATTGTATGTACAGAACATTCCTTCTCTGTATATTTATATTTATACATATGGGTGGGAGCATCTGGGTACTTCAGTATCAATACAATCTGGGTAAACTTGCATATCACATAATCTGGTACTTCAGTAATATCAATACAATCTGGGTGCTTCATATCAATACAATCGGTACTTCAGTACTCAATACAATCTGGTACTTCAGTATCAATACAATCTGGGTACTTCAGTATCAATACCATCTGGGTGCTTCAGTATCAATACAATCGTGGGTACTTCAGTATCAATACAATCTGGGTCAACTTCAGTCATCATACATCTGGGTACTTCAGTATCAATACAATCTGGGTCGCTTCAGTATCAATACACTTGGGTCTAATCATATCAATACAATCTGGGGTGCTTCCGTATCAATACAATATGGGTACTTCAGTTATCAATACAATCTGGGGCTTCAGTATCAATACAATCTGGGTACTCAGTATCAATACAATCTGGGTACTACATATCAATCATCTCTGGGTACTTCAGTATCGATACAATCTGGGTATTAACGCTGGTACATCAGTATCAATACAATCTGGGGTATTCACAGTTCAATACATCTGGTACTTCAGTATCAATAAATCTGGTACTACAGTATCATACAATCTGGGTATACAGTATCAATACAATCTGGGTACTTCATATCAATACAATCTGCGCTTACTCAGTATCAATCAACTCTGGGTACTACAGTATCATACAATCTGGGTACTACTTCTGTATCAATACAATCGGGTACTACAGTATCAATACAATCTGGGTACTTCAGTATCAATACAATCTGGGTACTACAGTATCAATACAATCTGGGTACTACAGTATCAAACACCCATACAGTACCTACCATACATCCACATACACCTAATGCCATATAACACCTATACAAGTACCCATACATCCATACAAGTACCCATACACCCATACAAGTGCCCAAATACACACATACAAGTGCCCATATCCCCTACAATGCCCATACACCATACAGTACATCAAAAACCCCACAGGTGCCCATATACAACCATACAAATACCCATACACCCATACAAATACCCATACACCCCATACAAGTACCATACACCCATACAAGTACCCATACACCCATACAATCACATACACCCATACATACCAATACGCCCATACAAATCCCATAACACCCCTACAAGTACCCTACACCCATACGTACCCATACACCCATACAGTACCACCCATACACACACCCATACAAATACCCCATACACCATACAAACCCATACACCCTACAAATGCCTCACCATACAAGTACACATACCCCCATACAAGTACCCATACACCCATACAAATACCCATACACCCATACAAATACCCATACACCATAACTTACCCATACACCATACAAGTACCCATACACCATACAAATACCAATACACCCCATACAAGTACCCCCTACACCCATACAAATACCCATAACACCCATACAAGTACCCATACACCATACACCCATAAATACCCATACACCCAGACAATACCCATACACCCATACAAATACCCATACACCCATACAAATACCCATACACCCATACAAGTACCATACCCCCATACGGCAGTACCCATACACCCATACAAATACCCTACACCCAAACAAAATACCCATACACCCATACAAATACCCATACACCCATACAAGTACCCATACCCTATACAACTACCCATACACCCTACAAGACCCATACACCCATACAAATATACCCATACACCCATACAAATAACCCATACACACCCATACAAGTACCCAACCCCCATACAAGTAACCCATCACACCATACAAATACCTACCCCATACAATACCCATACAATCAACCCATACAATACCATACACCCATACAAGTACCCATACCCCCATACGAGTACCCATACACCCATACAAATACCATAACCCATACAGTACCCATACACCCATACAAATACCCATACCCCTATAACAAGTACACCCATACACCCATACAAGTACCCATACACCCATACAAATACCCATACACCCATACAAGTACCCATACACCATACAAGTACCCATACACCCATACAGTACCCCATACCCATCAGATACAACCATACGTACCCATACACCCATACAGGTACCCATACCCATACAAGTACCCATACACCCATACAAGTACCCATACACCAACAAGTACCATACATCCATACAGTACCCATCACCCATACAAATACCCATCCAAACAACCCCATACAAATACCCATACACCCATACAAATACCCATACACCCATACAAGTACCAATACACCCATACAGTACCCATACACCCATACAGGGTACCCATACACCATACAGGTACCCATAACATCCATACAAGATACCATACACCCATACAAGTACCAATACACCCATACAGGTGCCCATATACAACCATACAAGTCTACCATACACCCACCATACAAGTACCCATACATCCCATCAGTACCCATACACCCATACAGGTTAACCCCTACACACCATACAGGTACCCATACATCCATACAAGTACCCATCAACCTACAGGTACCCATACAACACCCATACAGGTACCCAACACCTACAGGTACCCTACACCCATACAAGTACCCATACCCCCATACAAGTACCCATACACCCATACAGGTACCCATACACCCATACAGGTACCCATACACCCATACGGTGCAATACACGAGTGCGACCAATTACTCATTAGGCTCATTAGTTTGGGTTACCCACAAGATCAGTTAACAGTCAATTCCTTTCCAATCCAGGCCACAAACGTTCCAGTCTAATAAAACATACAATGGTGGTTTAATGTGCACAGCGAGCTAGAGTAATCGGACTTATTATCATTAATGGGACAGTTTATTTGTCTGAAGCGTCAGTACATGCCAGTAAGTGGGAGGCACTGATCTAGCCAATCACTGAGGATCTGTGTAATAGTAAGTGTGTCCTCTTCGCGTTGCAGTTAAACCACGGTAGCTGATTGGTTTACCATTTCAGCCAGTTGGGAGGGGACTAGAAAATTAACATGGCATGTGTGACTGTGTATCTGGGTCAGTGACCCACCATGTACCAGAAACCTCCGCGTTATCAATAATAGAATCCTACAGGATTCTTGCTATTTTAGCTTTAGTTCTTGTTTTAACCAATAACTATTACCAAAAAAAACCCATTTATTAGGATTTATTTCAACTCTCCCAACACCGTGTGTCCATATTCCATGAACTGCCAACCAAATCCCCTGTTCAGAATACAAGTCCCAGGTCCCCCATCAATAGATCCCTTACAGGGTTTTTGTTGTGCGGCCAATTCTCGGGATATTTGAATCTAGCAGGGAGGACCTGAGTTCACAGAAGCACCATTGTTTTTGTTTGTCCCCAGAGAAAGTCCACTTTGTCCCCAAATAGAACAAAAACTGGTTCTTTCGGGTCTCTTGCATAACATGGTCCCTTTCAGCTCTAGACACAGAGAAGGAAATGAGATATTGGCACCGGCTCCCAAGTGGGACACAATATGCAATATAAAGAGACGGCCAAGTATTGCAACTGCGGGAAGCCAGGAGCAGACCATGCGCAGGAGACTCTAGGCTTGGGCATCTGAGCCAAACTTTTAAAGTTTCCCCATATATCTTCACCTCTGCTCTACCCTCCTGCTCTAACACGTTAGGAGCTGCCTTAACAGTGGCTGGTGAACCCTCCAGTTGCCACCACTGATAGGCCAGCCCTCATGAATGTCTGGCACGATGGGTGGGCAGTGCCGCTTCCCACTCTACCACTGTCTCACTCTGCCTCATGGTTGTGTGCCGTCCATGTGTTGGAGAAACATATATTTCCTGTTAACTTGCCGCAGTCACACCTGAGGCCAGAAACCTCAACATGCAAATCGCTTCTATGTATCCCACCTTCCCCAGTAATAGACTGGTGTAAACCTTAATTATAAAGGGATGATTTGTCTGACTGATGGAATCGTCCCTTTAGGTTAATGTGTGAAACGAGCATTCCGAGGCTAATGAATGTTCACCATTGGCCTTTATACATATGGGTGGGAGCTGCCATAATTGTTTCCCTTAGACAGTACAGTATGAGGTATAGATTATTTGTAGTACAGAACATTCCTTCTCTTTATATTTGATTTATACATGGGTGTGAGTGCCATATTGTTTCCCTTGACAGTACAGTATGAGGGTATAGCTTTTGTGTGTACAGAACATTCCTTTCCTCTGTATATTTATTATCATATGGGTGGAGCTGCCATATTGTTTCCCTTAGCAAGTACAGTATGAGGGTATACTCTTATTGTATGTACAGAACATTCCTTCTCTGTATATTTATATTATACATATGGGTGGGAGCTGTCGATATGTGTTCCCTTAGCCGTACAGTATGAGGGTATAGCTTTATTTGTACAGAACATTCTTTCTCTGTATATTATATTTATACTATGGGTGGGAGCGCATATTGTTTATCTTAGACAGTACAGTAATGGGTATAGCTTATTGTATGCTACAGAACATTCTTCTCTGTATTTTATACATATGGGTGGGGAGCTGCCATATTGTTTTCCTTAGAATGTACAGTATGTAGGGTATAGCTTATTGTGTGTACAGAACATTCCTTCTCTGTATATTTATATATTTATACATATGGGTGGGAGTTGCCATATTGTTTCCCTTAGACAGTACAGTATGAGGGTATAGCTATTGGTGTGTACAGCACATTCCTTCTCTGTATATTTATCATATGGGGGGGAGATGCCATATTGTTTCCCTTAACAGACAGTCATGAGGGTATAGCTTATTGTGTGTACAGAACATTCCTTCTCTGTATATTTATATTTATACATAAGGGTGGGAGCTGCCATATTGTTTCCCTTAGACAGTACAGTATGAGGGTATAGTTTATGTGTTGTACAGAACATTCTTTCTCTGTAATATTTATATTTTACATTGGGTGGGAGCTTGCCATATTGTTTTCCCTAGACATACAGTATGAGGGATAGCTTATTGGTGTACAGAACATTCCTTCTCTGTATATTTATATTATGCATATGGGTGGGAGCTGCATATTGTTTCCCTTAGACAGTACAGTATGAGGGTATAGCTTATTGTATGTACAGAACATTCCTTCTCTGTATATTTATACATATGGTGGGAGCTGCCATAGTGTTTCCCTTAGACAGTACAGTATGAGGGTATGAGCTTATTGTGTGTACAGAACATTCCTTCTCTGTATATTATTTTATACATTGGTGGGGGCTGCCCATATTGTTTCCCTTAGAAGGTACAGTATGAGGGTATAGCTATTGTGTTGTACAGAACATCCTTCTCGGTATATTTTATATTTATACATATGGGTGGGGGCGCCATTTTGTTTTTTCCTTAGACAGCTACAGTATGAGGGTATAGCTTTATTGTGTGTACGAAACATTCCTTCTCTGTATATTTATATTTATACATATGGGTTGGAGCTGCCATATTGTTTCTCTAGACAGTTACAGTATCGAGGTAAGCTTATTGTATGACAGAACATTCCTTCTCTGTATGTTAATTATACATATGGATGGGAGCCTGCCATATTGTTTCTATTAGACAGTACAGTATGAGGGATAGCTTATTGTATGTACAGAACATTCCTTCTCTGATATTTATAATTATACATATGGATGGGAGCTGCCATATTGTTTCCCTTAGAAAGTACAGTGAGCGGGTATAGCTTATTGTATGTACAGAACATTCCTTCTCTGTATATTTATAATTATACATATGGATGGGAGCTGCCATATTGTTTCCCTTAGAAAGTACAGTATGAGGGTATAGCTTATTGTATGTACAGAACATTCCTTCTCTGTATTGTCTATTTATACATATGGGCGGGGAGCTGCATATTGTTCTCTTAGACAGTACAGTATGAGGGTATAGCTTATTGTATGTACAGAACATTCCTCTTGTATATTATAATTATACATATGGATTGGAGTCTGCATATTGTTTCCCTTAGAAAGTACAGTTATGAGGGTATAGCTTATTGTATGTACAGAACATTCCTTCTCTGTACATTTATACTATGGGTGGGAATCTGCCATATTGTTTCCCTTAGACAGTACAGTATGAGGTATAGCTTATTATATGTACAGAACATTCTTCTCTGGATATTTATACATATGGGTAGGAGCTGCCATATTGTTTCCCTTAGACAGTACAGTATGAGGGTATAGCTTATTATGTACAGAACATTCCTTCTCTGGTATATTTAACATATGGGTGGGAGCTGCCATATTGTTTCCTTAGACAGTATAGTATGGGGGGTATAGATCTTATATGTACAGAACTTCCTTCTCTGTATATTTATATTTATACAATATGGGTGGGAGCTGCCATACTGTTTCCCTTAGACAGTACAAGTATAGGGTATAGCTTATGTGTGTACAGAACATATCCTTCTCCTGTAATATTTTATTTATATATATGGGTGGGAGCTGCCATACTGTTTCCTTAGACAGTACAGTATGAGGGTATAGCTTATTGTATGTACAGAACATTCCTTCTCTGTTATATTATATTTATACATATGGGGTGGAGCTGCCATATTGTTTCCCTTAGACAGTACAGTATGAGGTATAGCTTATTGTCTTTACAGAACATTCATTCTCTGTATATTTATATTTCATACATATGGTGGGAGCTCTGCCATATTGTTTCCCTTAGACAGTACCTATGAGGGTATAGCTTATTGTGTGTACAGAACATTTCCTTCTCTGTATATTTTACATATCGGGTTGGAGCTGCCATATTGTTTCCCTTAGACCGTACAGTTAATGAGGTATAGATTATTGTATGTACAGAACATTCCTTCTCTGTAATATTATATTTAACATATGGGTGGGAGATGCCATATTGTTTCCCTTAGACGTACAGTATGAGGATAGCTATTGTGTGAATAGAACATTCCTTCTCTGTATATATTAATTATACATATGCGGTGGGAGTCTGCCATATTGTTTCCCTTAGACAGTACGTATGAGGGTATACTTATTGTGTGTACAGAACATTCCTTCTCTGTATATTTATACCTATGGGTGGGAGCTCGCCATATTGTTTACCTTAGACAGTACAGTATGAGGTATAGCTTATTGTGTGTACAGAACATTCCCTCTCTGTATATTTATACATATGGGTGGGAGCTGCCATATTGTTACTTAGACAGTACACAGTACTGAGGGTAATAGCTAATTGTGTGTATAGAACATCCATCTCTGTATATTTATATTTATAATAGGGTGGAGCTGCCATATTGTTTCCTTAGACATGTACAGTATGAGGGTATGCTTATGTGTGTACAGAACATTCCTTCTTTCTGTATATTTATACATATGGGTGGGAGCTACCATATTGTTTACTTAGACGTACATATGAGGGTATGAGCTTATTGTGTGTACGAACATTCTCTCTGTATATTTATACTATGGGTGGGAGCTTGCCATATTGTTTACCTTGACAGTACAGTATGAGGGTATAGCACTTGTGTGTATATGAACATTCATCTCGTATATTTATATTTATACTATGGGTGGGAGCTGCCATATTGTTTCCCTTAGGAAGCACGTACAGTATGAGGGTATAGCTTATTGTGTGTACAGAACATTCCTTCTCTGTATATTTATATATATGGTGGGAGCTGCCAATTGTTTTCCTCTTAGTACCTGACAGATCTCCCAGAATTATAACGCCTGATACCTGATATATCAATAATAAACTCCTTTTTTTCTTTTTATTAAATTTGCCTGTAAGTAAAACATGTTCCCTGGGTTTACAACCTTTCTTAATCTTCTTTCGTGTAATTCAGAACGGAACATAAAAAGGAATTTAATAAGGTACTGAATCTTGTAGAGGGATAACCACGCGTATGAGCAGACCGGATTGGCGTGGTCCGACAGGGTCCCATGTGACTAGAAATCAGTAAAGGATGGAATGAGCCCCACAATGTACATCAAGGACAAGAAAAGGTTTTGCTACCATTGTTAATGGGTGCGCAGTCGACCTGGTGAACACTGCCACATTGAATACCCGCATCAAGGCGCACATAACACTAAGAGATAATCATTCAGAACACATCGTGTGTCTAATCTTACTCTGCCATCACTGCCAATTGTCTCGTGTTAATCCATTAGTCAGGATTTTCCCAATAGAAATCAACCAATCACTTGGTCATTTATATCCCCCCATGATGAGTACCTGTCACCAATCAGCTTGGTCATTATATCCCCCCCCAGATGGATTACCTGTAACCATCACTTGGTCATTATACTCCCCAACTCCCATTCTAGATGGATTACTAACAATCACTTGGTCATATGATCCCCCCATGATGTGATTAGCTGTAACCATCACTTGTCATTATATCCCATGATGGATTACCTGTAACCAATCACCGGCATTATATCCCCCATAATGGATTACCTGTAACCAATCACTTGGTCATTAGATCCCCCATGATTGATTACCTGTAACCATCACTGGTCATTATATCACCACCCATGATGGAGGTACCTGAACCAATCCTTGTCATTATATCCCCCCCATGAATGGATTACTGTAACCAATCACTGGTCATTATATCCCCACCATGATGGATTCCTGTAACCATCCACTTGGTCATTATATCACCAATATCACCCCCCCATGATGGATTACCTGTAACCAATCACTGGTCCTATATCCCCCCCCATGATGGATTACCTGTCAAAACCAATACCTTGGTCATTATAATCCCCCCATGATGGGATTACTGTAACCAATCACTTGCTCATTATATCCCCCCATGAGGGTTACCTGTAACCATCACTTGGTCATTATATCCCCCCCATGATGTATTTACTGTAACCAATCACTTGGTCATTATATCACCCCAACCTATGGATTACCTGTAACCAATCACTTGGTCATTATATCTCCCCATGATGGATTACCTGTAACCAATCACTTGGTCATTATATCCCCCCATGATGGATTACCCTGTACCAATCACTTGGTCATTATATCACCCCCCATGATGGATTACCTGTAACCAAATCACTTGTCATTATATCACCCCATCACCCCCCCCCCCCATGATGGATTACCTGTAACCAATCACTGGTCATATATACCCCAGATGTTACCGTAACCAATCACTGGTCATTATATCCCCCCATGAGGATTACCTGTAACCAAGCACTTGGTTTATTAATCACCCCCATTGGTAATTACCTTTAACCATCACTTTGGTCATTATCTCATCCCCCATGATGGATTACCTGTACACCAATCACTTGGCATTATATCACCCCATGATGGATTACCTGTAACCAATCACTTGGTCATTATATCCTCCCCCATGATGGATTACCTGTAACCAATCACTTGGTCATTATATCTCCCCCATGATGGAGTCCTGTAACCACATCAACTTGGTCATTATATCACCCCCCCCCCCATGAGGATTACCTGTAACCAATCACTTGGTACATTATATCACCACCCATGATGTGATTACCTGGTAACCAATCACTTGGTATTCTAATCACCCCACATGATGATTCCTGTACAATCACTGTGGTCAGTATATCCCCCAATATGATATACCTGTACCAATTCACTTGGTCATTATATCTCCCCCAGATGGAGTAAAAACCGCTGTAACCAATCACTTGGTCATTATATCCCCCCATGATGGATTACAATGTAACCAATCAACTGCGTCATTATCATCACCCACCATGATGGATTACCTGTAAACCAATCACTTGGTCATTAGTAGCCCCCATGATGGATATCCTGTAACCAATCACTTGGTCATTATATCCCCCCATTGTGGATTAACCGTAACCAATCACTTGAGTCATTATATCCCCCAAGGATGGATTACCTGTAAACCACATCAACTTGGTCATTAGTATCCCCCCATGATGGATTAACCTGAACCAATCCTGGGCATTATATCTCCCCCCAGATGGATTCCTGTAACCACTCACTTGGCCATTTACTCCCCCATGAATGGATTACCTGAAACCATCACTTGGTCATTATAATACCGCCATGAGGATACCATGTACCAATCACTTGGTCTTAATCCCCCCCATGATGGCTTACCTGTAAACACCACCTTGGTCTCATTACTCTCCCCCAGATGGACCTGTAACAATCACTTGTCTTATCTACTCACCCCATGATGGATTACCTGTACCAATCACTTGCATTCTACTCCCCCCATGATGGTAACCTGAACCAATCACTTGGCATGTATATCAATCCCCCATGATGGGATTACCTGTAATCCACTCACCTAGGTCATTATTCCCCCCATGATGGATTACCTGTAACCAATCACTTGGTCATTATCATCACCCCAGCCATGGATACTGTAACAATCACTTGGCATTAACCCACCCCCAGATGGATTACCTGTAACCAATCACTTGGGTCATTATATCCCCCCCATGATGGAATACCTGTAACCCATCACTTGGTCAGTATCTTCCCCCCCCTGATGGTCTACCTGTAACAATCACTTGGTCCATTATATCACCCCCATGATGTAGGCATTAACCTGTAACCAATCACTTGGTCATTATATCCCCCATGATGGATTACCTGTAACCAATCATTGGTCATTAATATCCCCACTGATGGATTACCTGTAACCCGAATCACTGTTCATTATATCCCCCCATGAGGATTACCTGATCACCAATCACTTGTTCGTTATATCTCCCCCATGATGGATTACCTGTACCAATCCACTTGGTCATTATATCTTCCCCATGATGATTACCTGAACAATCACTTGGCTCATTTATATCACCCCATGATGGATACCGTGAACCAATCACTTGGTCATTATATCACCCCATATGGATTACCTGTAACCAATCCACTTGGCCACTTATAATACCCCATGATGGATTACCTGTAACCAATCACTTGGGTCTATATCATCCCCATGATGATTACCTGTAACCAATCCACTTGGTCATTTATATCCTCCCCGGGATAAACCTGTAACCAATCCCTTTGTCCATTTATCCCACCCCATGATGGATTACCTGTAACCATCACTTGGTCATTATCGCACCCCCATTGACCTGTAACAATCACTGGCATTATATCACCCCCTGTGATTGGATTACCTGTACCCAATACTTGGAGTCATGTTAATCTCCCCCAAAATGATGATACCGTAACCAATCCATTGGCCATTAGATTCCCCCCATGATGGATACCTGATACCAATCACTTGGTCCATTATATCCCCCCCAGATGGATTACCTGATAACCAGTTGGGTCATTATATCACCCCCCCACCCTAGGATTCCGTGTACACAATCACTGGTCATTATATCACCCCCATGATGGATTACCCTTAACAGATCACTTGGTATTATATCCCCCCCATGATGGATTACCTGTAACCAATCACTTGTCATTATCACCCCCATGATGGATTACCTGTAACAATACACTTGGTCAATTATTCACTCCCCTGATGGGAGTCCTGTAACCATCACTTGGTCATTATAATCCACCCCCATGTGATCGTAACCAATCACGTCATTACCCCATGATGATACTGACCATCAGTCGATTGCGTATTCCATTATGGATCCGTAACCAACACTGTACCCCAGTTTAGTGTAATTGTAATTGAATCCTTGGTCGTATCACCATTGCATGCTTACTGTACATATATGGCCATTTATCCATGATTGTATACGTGACACCTCTAAACACCACTTGTGGAGTTATCCTGTAACCAATCACTTGGTCATATCTATCACCCCATATGGATTACCTGTAAGCAACCTTGTCTCATATATCACTGGCTCTCCCATGTATTTCATGTATCACTGTACCCTACTCCTGTCTTATCACCCCTGGTGCTTTACCTTATCCAATGCACATTGGTCTATCCATCTCCACCCATGATGGATTACCTGTAACCAATAACTTGGTCATTGTATCCCCCATATGTATACCTGTAACCAAATGCCCTTGGTCATTATATACCCCCATGATAGGATTACCTGTAACCAATCACTTGGTCATATATACACTCCTCCATGATGATTACCGTACGAATCATTTGTCTATTATAATCCCCACCCATGATGGAAGTACCTGTACCATCACTTGTATTGATACTGTAGTACCCAGATTGTATTGATACTGTAGTACCCATACACCCATACAAGTACCCATACACCCATACAAATACCCATACACCCATACAAGTACCCATACACCCATACAAGTACCCATACACCCATACAAGTACCCATACACCTATACAAACTGGGCGTGTGACTGTGTATCTGGGTCACGGACCCACCATTCCAGAACCTCTCCGGTATCAAGAATAGAATCCAACAGGATTCTTGCTATTTTAGCTTTAGTTCTTGTTAAACCAATAAATATTACGCAAAAAAACCCCATTTTTCTTAGGCATTTATTTCAATCTGCTCCCAACCACCCCGTGTGTCCATATTCCATGAACTGCCCAACCAAACCACTGGTCAAATACAATCCCAGGTCCCCCTCATAGAATCCCTTACAGGGTTTTTGTGTGCGGCCAATTCTCGGATATTTGAATCTAGCAGGGAGGCCTAGTACAGAAGCACCATTGTTTTTTTTTGTCCCCAGAGAAAGTTCCAACTTTGTCCCTAAATAGAACAAACTGAAGTTCTTTATCGGGTCTCTTGCATAACATGGTCACTTTCAGACTCTAGACACAGAGAAGGAAATGAGTATGTGGCACCGGCTCCCAAGTGGTGACACAATAGGCACATAAGAAGACGCAAGTATTGCAACTGCGGAAGAACCCCGGAAACGAACCAAACGACAGGGAGACTCTAGAGCGTTGGGCATCTGAGCCAAACTTTTTAAAGTTTCCCACTATATCTTCCCTGTCTGCTTACCCTCCTGCTCTAACACGTGTTAGGAGCTGCCTTAACAGTGGCTGGTGAACCCTCCAGTTGCCACCACTGATAGGGCCAGCCCTCCTTAATTGTCTGGCACGATGGGGGCCAGTGGCCGCTCCCACTCTACCACTGTCCTCACTCTGCCTCATGGTGTGGTGCCGTCCCGAGTGTTGGAGAAGAAACATATATTTCCTGGTTAACTTGCCGCAGTCACACTGAGGCCAGAAACCTTCCAACATCAAATCGCTTCATATGTAATCCCCAACCTTCCCCAGTAATAGACTGTGTAAACCCTCGTTAATTATAAAGGGATGATTTTGTCTGACCTGATGGAATCGTCCCTTTAGGTTAATTGTGAAACAGCATGTCCCGAGTAGCAATGAATGTTCACCATTGGCCTTTTATACATATGGGTGGGGCTGCCATATTGTTTCCCTTAGACACGTACCGTATGAGGGTATAGATTCTTTGTATGGTACAGAACATTTCCTTCTCTGATTATTTAAATTTAATCATGGGGTGTGAGTGCCATATTGTTTCCTTGACAGTACAGTATGAGGGTATAGCTTTTGTGTGTACAGAAACTCCTTCCTTGTATATTTATATTTATACATATGGGGTGGGAGCTGCCATAATTTGTTCCCTTAGCAGTACAGTTGAGGTATGTCTTATTGGATGTACAGAACATTCCTTCTCTGATATTTATATTTATACATAGGGGTGGGGAGCTGTAATATTGTTTCCCGTTAGACGTACAGTATGAGGGTATTTTATTTTGGTACAGAACATTCTTTCTCTGTATATTATATTTATACCTATGGGTGGGAGCTGCCATTAGTGTTTATTTAGAAGTACAGTATATGGAGTATAGCTTATTGTTGTACATAACATTCCTTCTCTGTATTTTATACATATGGGTGGGAGCTAGCTGCCATATTGTTGCCTTAGAATGTACAGTATGTAGGGTATAGCTTAGTTGTGTGTACAGAACATTCCTTCTCTGTAATATTTATATTTTAAACCTATGGGTGGAGTGTGGCCATATTGTTTCCCTTAGACAGTACAGTATGAGGTTAGCTTATTGTGTGTACAGAACATTCTTCTCTGTATATTTATCATATGGTTGGGAACTGCCATAATTGTTGTCCCTAACAGTACAGTATGAGGTATAGCATGATTGTGTGTACAGAACATTCCTTCTCTGGATATTTATATTTATACATATGGGTGGAGCTGCCCTATTGGTTTCCCTTAGACAGTACAGTATGAGGGTATAGTTTTATTTGTGTGTGTAGAGAACATTCTTCTCTGTAATATTTATATTTATACATTGGGTGGGAGTGCCATATTGTTTTCCCTAGACCATGTACAGTATGAGGGATAGCTTATGGTGTGTACAGAAACATTCCTCTATGTATATTTATATTTATGCTATGGGTGGGAGCTGCTGATATGTTTCCTTAGACAGTACAGTATGAGGGTTATAGCTTATTGTATGTACAGAACATTCCTTCTCTGTATTTAACATTGGGTGGGATCTGCCATAGTGTTTCCTTAGGACAGGTACAGTATGAGGGATAGCTTATGGTGTACAGAACCTCCTTCTCTGTATATTTATATTTAACCATTGGGTTGGGGCTGCCAATCATATGTTTCCCTTAGAAGGTACGATATGAGGGTATAGCGTTATTGTTGTACAGAAAATTCTTCTCTGTATATTTAATATTTAATACATATGGGTGGGGGCGCCATATGTTTTCCCTTAGACAGTACAGTATGAGGGTTATAAGCTCTTATTGTGTGTACGAAACATTCCTTCTCTGTTATTTATATTTATACATATGGGTTGGAGCTGTCCATAGTGTTTTCTCTTAGACAGTACCGTAGAGGGTATTAAGCTTATTGTATGACAGATACATTCCTTCTCTGTATTCGACTAATATACCTATGGATGGGAGACTGCCATATTGTTTCTTTAGACGGTACAGTATGAGGGTATAGGCTATTGTATTGTAGAAGACCATCCTTCTCTGATATTTATAATTACTATGGATGGGAGCTGCCTATTGTGTGTCCTTGAGAAAGTACAGAGAGGGTTAGCTTATTGTATGTACAGAACATTGCCTTCTCTGTAATTTATAATTATACACTATGGATGGGGGAGCTGCCATATTGTTTCCCTTGAAATACAGTATGAGGGTATAGCTTTTGTATGTACAGAACGCTCCTTCTCTGTATTTGTCTATTTATACATATTGGGCGGGGCGCATGCCATATTGTTCTTCTAGACAGTACAGTATGAGGGTTATCAGCTTATTGTATGTACAGAACCATTCTCTCTGTAATTTAATATACATATGGATGTGGAGTCTGCATATTGTTTCCCTTAGAAGTACATATGAGGGGATATAGCTTATTGTATGTACAGAAATTCCTTCTCTGTACATTATACTATGGGTGGGATCTGCCATATGTTTCCCTTAGACAGTACATATGAGGGTAAGCTTATATAGTGTACAGAACATTCTTCTTGTTATAGTTTATACATATGGGAGTAGAGCTGCCATATTGTTTCCTTAGACGAGTACAGTATTGAAGGGTATAGCTTATTAATCTGTACAGGAACATTCCTTCTCTGTAATTTATAATATATGGGTGGGAGCTGCCATATTCGTTCCTAGACAGGATAGTAGGGGGTATTAGACTTAGTTATGTACAGGAACATTCCTTCTCTGTATATTTATATTTATAAATATGGGTGGGAGCCGCATTGTTTCCTTAGCAGTACAAGTATGAGGGTATAGCTGATTGTGTGTACAGAACATTCTCTCTGTATAATTTACTATTTATATATATGAGGTGGGAAGCGGCCATACTGTTTCCTTAGACAGTAAGTATGAGGGTATAGCTTATTGTATGTACAGTAACATCCTTCTCTGTTATATTATATTTATACATATGGGGTGGAGCTGCCATATGTTTCCCTTAGACAGTACGTATGAGGGTATAGCTTTAGTGTACTTAACAGACATTCTTCTCTGTATATTTATATTTATACATAGGTGGGAGCTGCATATTGTTTACCCTTGAGACAGTACAGTATGAGGGTATAGCTTAATGTGGTACAGAAAACATTTCCCTCTGTATATTTTACATATGGTGGAGCTGCCCACTATTGTTTCCCTTAGACGTACACTAATGAGGTATAGATATGTATGTAAGAAACATTCCTTTCTCTGTCATATTATAGTTTATACATATGGGTGGGGAGCTGTCCATATGTTTCCTTGACGTACGAGTAATGAGGGTATTAGCTAATTGTGTGTGAATAGAAACATTCCTTCTCTGTATATTTCGAATTATACATATGGGTGGGAGCTGCCATATTGGTTCCCTTAAGACAGTACGTCTGAGGGATCTGAATGGTGTTACAGACATTCCTTTCTCTGGTATATTTATACATATGGGTGGAAGTCTGCAATATTGATTCACCTTAGAAGTACAAGTATGAGGGTATAGATTTGGTTGTGTACTAGAACATTCCTTTCTATGTATATTTATATTTATACATATGGGTGGGAGCTGCCATACTGTTTCCCTTAGACAGTACAGTATGAGGGTATAGCTTATTGTATGTACAGAACATTCCTTCTCTGTATATTTATATTTATACATATGGGTGGGAACAGCTGCCATATTGTTTGCCTTAGAATGTACAGTATGAGGGTATAGCTTATGTGGTACAGACATTCCCTTCTCTGTATATTTATATATTTATACCTATGGGTGGAGTGTGGCCATATTGTTTCCCTTAAGACAGTACAGTATGAGGTTAGACTGATTGTGTGTACAGCACATTCCTTCTCTGTATATTTATCATATGGGTGGGGGAACTGCCATAATTGTTCCCGTAACAGACAGTCTGAGGGTACTAGCTTATTGTGTGTACAGAAACAGTCTTCTCTGGTATATTTATATTTATACATATGGGTGGAGCTGCCATATGGTTTCCCTTAGACAGTACGTATGAGGGTTAGTATTTATTAGTGTTGTAAGAACATTCCTTTCTCTGTATATTTATATTTATACATATGGGTGGGAGTGCCATATTGTTTTCCCTAGACAGTTACAGTATGAGGGTATAGCTATGGTGTGTACAGAAACATTCCGTCTCTGTATATTTATATTTATGCACTATGGGGTGGGAGCTGCATATGTTTCCTTAGACAGTACAGTATGAGGGTATAGCTTATTGTATGTACAGAACATTCCTTCTCTGTTATTTATACATATTGGGTGGGAGCTGCCATAGTGTTTCCCTTAGGACAGGTACAGTATGAGGGATAGCTTATTGTGTGTACAGAACATCTCCTTCTCTGTATATTTATTTTACCATATGGGTGGGGGCTGCCTCATATGTTTCCCTTAGAAGGTACGTATGAGGGTATAGCTTATTGTGTTGTACAGAACATCTTCTCTGTATATTTATATTTAAATACATATGGGTGGGGGCTGCCATTTGTTTTTCCCTTAGACAGTACAGTATGAGGGTATAGCTCTATTGGTGTACGAAACATTCTTCTCTGTCATATTTATATTTATACATATGGTTGGAGCTGCCATAGTGTTTTCTCTTAGACAAGTACCGTATGAGGGTTTAAGCTTATTGTATGACAGATACATTTTCCTTCTCTGTAATCGCTAATATACCTATGGATGGGAGCCTGCCATATTGTTTCTTTAGACACGTACAGTATGAGGGTTTATAGCTATTGTATGTAAAGAACCATTCCTTCTCTGATATTTATAATTGATCTATGGATGGGAGCTGCCATATTGTTTCCTTGAGAAAGTACAGGAGCGGTTAGCTTATTGATGTACAAGAACATCCTTCTCTGTATATTTTAATTATACTAGTGGATGGGGGAGCTGCCATATTGTTTCCTTCAGAAAGCTACAGTATGAGGGATAGCTATTGTATGTACAGAACAGTTCCTTCTCTGTATTATGTCTATTTATACATATTGGGGCGGGGCGCTGCATATTGTTTTCTAGACCGTACAGTATGAGGGTTTATCGCTTATTGTATGTACAGAACATTCTCTCTGTAATTTAAGTATACATATGGATGTGGACTGCCATATTGTTTTCCCTAGAAGTACATATGAGGGTAATAGCTTATTGTATGTAAAGAACATTCCTTCTTGTACTTTATACTATGGGTGGGATCTGCCATATGTTTCCTTAGACGTACAGTATGAGGTAAGCTTATATAGTGTCAGAACATGTCTTCTATGTTATAGTTATAATATGGAGTAGGAGTGCCATATTGGTTTCCCTTAGACTGACAGTATGAGGTATAGCTTATTATTGTACAGAACATTCCTTCTCTGTAATTTATACATATATGGGTGGGAAGCTGCCATATTGTTCCCTTAGACAGGTATATATGGGGGTATAGACTTAGTATGTACAGAACTTCCTTCTCTGTATATTTATATTTATACAATAGGGTGGGAGCCGCATTGTTTCCCTTAGACAGTACAGTATGAGGGTTATAGCTGATATGTGTGGTACAGAACATTCTTCTCCTGTATAATTTATATTTATATATATGAGGTGGGAGCTGGCCATACTGTTTACCTTAGACAGTACACGTATGAGGGTATAGCTTTTTGTATGTACAGTAACTCATTCTCTGTATATATTATATTTATACATATGGGTGGGAGCTGCCATTATGTTTCCCTTAGACATACGTTATGAGGGTATAGCTTAGTTGTATTTAACAGAACATTCTTCTCTGTATATTATATTTATACATAGGGGGAGCTGCCATATTGTTTCCTTGAGACAGTACATATGAGGGTATAGCTTAAATTGTGTGTACAGAAAACATCTTCTCTCTGTATATTTTACATAGTGCGTGTGGAGCTGCCACTATTGTTTCCACTTAGACGTACAATTAATGAGGGTTACGAGTATGTATGTAGAACATTCCTTTTCTCTGTCATATTTATAGTTTATACATATGGGTGGGGGAGCATGTCAATATTGTTTCTTGACGTACAGTAATGAGGGTATAGCTAATTGTGTGTAATAGAAACATCCTTTCTGTATATTTGATATTATACATATGGGTGGAGGTCTGCCATATTGTTTCCCTTAGACAGTACAGTATGATGGGTATGGACTAATGTGTGTACAGACATCTCCTTCTCTGGATATTTATACTATGGGTTGGAGGTTCTGCATATTGTTCACCTTAGAAGTACAGATATGAGGGTATAGCTTATGTGTGTGTGTACAGAACTTCCTTTCTATGTTATTTATCACATAGGGTGGGAGCTGCCATATTGTGTTACTTAGAAGTTACAGTATGGGGGTTTAAGACCTAATTGTGTGTATAGAAAATCCATCTCTGTATATTATATTTATAATATGGGGAGCTGCCATATTGTTTCCCTTAGACAGTACAGTATGAGGGTATAGCTTATTGTGTGTACAGAACATTCCTTCTCTGTATATTTATACATATGGGTGGGAGCTGCCATATTGTTTACCTTAGACAGTACAGTATGAGGGTATAGCTAATTGTGTGTATAGAACATTCCTTCTCTGTATATTTATATTTATACATATGGGTGGGAGCTGCCATATTGTTTCCCTTAGACAGTACAGTATGAGGGTATAGCTTATTGTGTGTACAGAACATTCCTTCTCTGTATATTTATATTTAACTTTACATTGGGTGGTAGTTGGCCATATTGTTTCCCTTTAAGACAGTACAGTAGAGGTTAGACTATTGTTGTGTACAGAACAGTTCCTTCTCTTGTATATTTTACATGGGTGTGGGATCTCGCCATAATTTGTTGCCCTTAGACAGTTACAGTATGAGGGTATAGCTTATTGTGTGTACAGAACATTCTCTCTCTCTGTTTTATTTATTATTTATACATATGGTGGTGGGAGCTGCCATATTTGTTTCCCTTAGACATACACAGTTGGAGGTATAGTTTTATTGTGTGTACAGAACTTCCTTCTCTGTATATTTATATTTATACATATGGGTGGGAGCTGCCATATTGTTTCCCTTAGACCAGTACAGTATGAGGGTTAGCTATTGTGTGGTACAGAACATTCCTTCTCTGTATATTTAATTTATGCATATGGGTGGGAGCTGCTATATTGTTTCCCTTAGACAGTAACAGTATGAGGGTATAGCTTATTGTATGTACAGAACATTCCTTCTCTGTATATTTATACATATATGGTGGGGGAGGCTGCCATAGTGTTTCCCTTAGACAGTACAGTATGAGGGTATAGCTTATGTGGTACAGAACATTCCTTCTCTGTAATATTTATATTTATACATATGGGTGGGGGCTGCCATATTGTTTCCCTTAGAAGGTACGTATGAGGGTATAGCTTATTGGTGTTACAGAAATTCCTTCTCTGTAATTTTATATTTATACATATGGGTGGGGGCTGCCATATTGTTCCCTTAGACAGTACAGTATGAGGGTATAGCTTATTGTGTGTACAGACACATTCTTCCTCTGTATATTTATATTTATACATATGGTTGGGAGTTGCCATATTGTTTCCTCTTACAGTACAGTATAGGGTATGACTTATTGTATGTACAGAACATTCCTTCTCTGTATATTATAATTATCATATGGATGGGAGCTGCCATATTGTTTCTCTTAGTACAGCAGTCAAGTATGAGGGTATAGCTTATTGTTGTACAGAACATTCCTTCTCGTATATTTATAATTATACATATGGATGGGAGCTGCCATATTGTTTCCTTAGAAAGTACGTAGAGGTATAGCTTATTGTATGTACAGAACATTCTTCTCTGTATATTTATAATTATACATATGGATGTGAGCTGCCATATTGTTTCCCTAGACGTACAGTATGAGGTATAGCTTAGCTTGTATGTACAGAACATTCCTTCTCTGTATTGTATATTTATACATATGGGCGGGAGCTGCCATATTGTTTCTAGTACAGTACAGTATGAGGGTATAGCTTATTGTATGTACAGAACATTCTCTCTGATTTATATTATACATATGGATGGGAGCTGCCATATTTTTCCCTAGTAAAGTACAGTATGAGGGTATAGCTTATTGTATGTACAGAAACCTTCCTTCTCTGTAATTTTATACATATGGGTGGAGCTGCCATATTGTTTCCTTAGACGTACAGTATGAGGGTATAGCTTATTATGTTACAGAACATTCTTTCTCTGTATATTTATACATATGGGTAGGAGTGCGCATATTGTTTCCCTTAGACAGTACAGTATGAGGGTATAGCTTATTATTGTACAGAACATTTCCTTCTCTGTATATTTATAATATGGTGAGCTGCCATATTGTTTCCCTTTAGACAGTATAGTATGGGGGTATTCGCTTAGTATTGTTACATAACATCTCCTTCTCTGTATATTTATATTATAATATGGGTGGGAGCTGCCATATGTTTCCTTAGAGTACAGTATGAGGGTATAGCTTATTGTGTGTACAGAACTTCCTTCTCGTATATTTATATTTATATATATGGGTGGGAGCTGCCATACTGTTTCCCTTAGACAGTACATGAGGGTATAGCTTATTGTATGTACAGAACATCCTTCTCTGTATATTTTATATTTATACATATGGGTGGGAGCTGCCATATTGTTTCCCTAGACAGTACAGTATGAGGGTATAGCTTATTGTATGTACAGACATTCCTTCTCTGTATATTTATATTTATACATATGGGGGAGCTGCATATTGTTTCCTTAGACATACAGATGAGGGTATATTTGTTGTACAGAACTCTTCTCTTATATTTATACATATGGGTGGAGCTGCCATATTGGTTTCCCTTAGACAGTACAGTATAGGGTATCACTATTATTGTATGTAAGACTTTCTCTCTTATAAACATATGGGTGGGAGCTGCCATATTGTTTCCCTAGACAGTACAGTATGAGGGTATAGCTTTTTTGTGATAGAATCCTTCTCTGTATATTTATATTATACATATGGGTGGGAGCTGCCATATTGGTTTCCCTTAGACAGTACAGTATGAGGGTATAGCTTATTGTGTGTACAGAACATTCCTTCTCTGTATATTTTACATATGGGTGGGATCTGCCATATTGTTTACCTTAGACGTACAGTAGAGGGTATAGCTATTGTGTGACAGAACATTCCTTCTTGTATATTTATACATATGAGGTGGGAGCTGCCATATTGTTTACCTTAGACAGTACAGTGATGAGTTGTCATAGCATTAATTGTGTGTATGAACATTCCATCTCTGTATATTATATTTATAATATGGGTGGGAGCTGCCATATTGTTTCCTTAGACAGTACAGTATGAGGGTATAGCTTATTGTGTGTACGAACATTCCTTCTCTGTATAATTTATACATATGGGTGGAGCTGCCATATGTTTACCTTAGACAGTACAGTATGAGGGTATAGCTATTGTGTGTACAAGAACATTCCTTCTCTGTATATTTTACATATGGGTGGGAGCTGCCATATTGTTTACCTTAGACAGTACAGTATGAGGGTATAGCTAATTGTGTGTATGAACATTCCATCTCTGTATATTTATATTTATACATATGGGTGGGAGCTGCCATATTGTTCCCTTAGACGTACAGTATGAGGTATAGCTTATGTGTGTACAGAACATTCCTTCTCTGTATATTTATAATATATGGTGGAGCTGCCTATTTTTCTTAGTAACCGAAGATCTCCCAGGAATTATAAAGCTCTGAATACCTGATATATATAATAATAAACTCCTTTTTTTCTTTTTAATTAAATTTGCCTGTAAGTAAAACAATGTTCCCTGCGGGTTTACAAACCTTTTCTTAATCTTCTTTACGTGTAAATTCAGATACGGAACATTAAAAAGGAAATTTAATTAAGGTAACTGAATGATTGATAGAGGGATAACCACGCGGTATGGACCGCAGACCAGGATTGGGCGTGGGTCCGACAGGGTCCCATGTGACTAGAAATCAGTAAAGGATTTGGAATGAGCCCCCACAATGTAACATCAAGGGAACAAGAAAAGGTTTTGCCTGACCATTGTTTAATGGGTGCGCAGTCGGACCTGGTTGAACAATGCCACATTGAATACCCGCATCACAGAGCGCACATACACTAAGAGATAATCATTCAGAACACAATCGTGTGTCTAGATCTTTACTCTGCCCCAATCACTGCCAATCTGTCTCTGTGTTTACAATCCAATTAGTCAGGATTTCTCAAATAGAATCAACCAATCACTTGGTCATTATATCCCCCCCATGATGGATTACCTGTAACCAATCACTTGGTCATTATATCCCCCCCCATGATGGATTACCTGTAACCAATCACTTGGTCATTATATCCCCCCCATGATGGATTACCTGTAACCAATCACTTGGTCATTATATCACCCCCATGATGGATTACCTGTAACCAATCATACAGAAATATACAGTCAAATTAAAGGTCAACTAGAAGAAAAAAGAACTTGTTTGAAATGTATTTTCTCTCCTACAGTTAATGTGACAAGTCCTGATATCTCCTTCACTTTCAGCCTCTCGAATGAAAGGTTATTCACTTGATACCCTGCCGCTGAAATATTAATGGGCACACAATGCCAGTGACAGGCCAGTCTGCCAACTGTACAGCTTTTGTTCTGGGTAAAAGTGAGTTTTTCTGTGGACGCACAAGGACTAATTTCTAATAGTCTGTTACATTGTCGCCATTTTGTTTATAATAATGAATTATGGGGAATTCTGTGATGTTAGTTCTCCTGAAACTAGAAATGAACACTAAAGCGACTGACCCCCAGACGTGACCATAATTAGATGTGCCCGTAGGGGCTCCATATGTGAATGGACCCATCTTCTCGGAATCTGGGGGGTTTCTAGACACAATGCTCTCTAACGTGGTGTATGGGGTAAAGGTGATTAGCGCTTTCAGGGCCAATGTTTTGCATTGTTGTGCATTTAAATTTTACAATAAAAACAATTCTATTGCTACTGAAGTTATCAGAGGACTAAAGATTATTTTGCATTGAGACTGAGATTTCTACAAATTATTCAACATCGCCACCTAGTGAACAAATTATGGAACTGTCACTGAAATACGGACTTCATTGAAAATTCGAATTCAGGGCTGATAAACTGAAGTCTGGCACATGCAGATCAACCGCTTAAGCCAGTCACGTGTGTGGCAGGTGTTTCATGACATTTTACAGTTTTTCATGCAATGATTTGATCAGGGCGTAACTACCAGGAGAGTAGACCCTAACCCAGCAGCCGAGACAGCCTCCCCCAGAAAACCACAGTAGATATAGCAGGGAAGGGGGCCCCATCTTTGTTTTGCAGGGGGGCCCAGTGACTCCTAGTTACACCACTGGATTTGCTGGGACAATTTCAGTCTTCTTCTTCTGTTTTATTCTTCCGCTTATTTGGACCGTATCTCCTCCCACAGTTTTTGAGCTACAGACATGAAATTCGGTACAGACGTGCGGGGCATATAGGAGAAGTGTGCTATCTTCTAGCTAAGGAATCCGCAGAAGCGGACCATAAAACCATAGTTTTCTGGTCATTCATGCAAAAACACATACACCCCCAACCTGACACAGCTACACATACCTACTGACCTTCCATTTCTGCGGCAGCCATACTTAAAGATTCACTATACTAAAAAATAATTCTTGACCAATCATCAAAAAAGTTTGTTTTTTCCCCCACACTGACACAGGTACACACCTACTGATCTACCCATCCATCACCAAACCCGATTCGGGCCAAATTTTATGAGTTCGGATGAAGTTGAACTAGAAAACTGGTAATTAGCGAATTTACGGACCGTTCACTAACCCTCGAATGTATAGTTCGGTAATCCCCAAATGCAATGTTCGATTTTCCGTCACCTACAAATGTAGCGTTCGATAACCCTCAAATGCATCGTTCGGTAATCCTCGAATGTAGTGTTCATTTTTGGTAACCCTTGAATGTTATAGACTTCGACCTTCAGTAACTCTCATATGTAGCCTTCTACTTTCGGTAACCCTCGAATGTAGCGTTCGAATTCAATAACCCTCGAATATAAACTTCGTCTTTCAATAACCCTCAAATGTATTGTTCAGTAATCCTCAAATTGGCCATAACACTCGAAATGTAGTGTGCGGAAACCTGACAATTGTCCGATCTTGAAGAAAGAAGTGTTTAAAGGAGTTTTGGTGACAGTGACATGTTTCCCTGACCATTTCCTAGGTGCCACAGCCATTTACAGTAGGTTACCATTGTTAGTTTAGCTGTTATTTATCCAAACTTTTCAAACTATTATCTCCTATTGATTTTAATTGGTTCATTTCTGAACTTCCGAAATTCTGAAATTAACAGAACTTCAGTAAGTTTGGCCATCTCTAGTCATAAATGCAAAAATGACATAACCCCCAACCTGACACAGGGACACACACCTACTGACCTACCCTTCCATTCCTGTGGCAGCCATACTTAAAGGGTAACTATAGTCAATACATTTTGATCAACAATCTAAATAAGGTTGTTTTTTAACTCCCAAAATGACACAGGTACACACACCTTCTGACCTTTCCATTCAACTGCAAACTTCTATGCACCAGTCACTGTGGGCAAACTTGTATGTACCAGTCTTTATTCGGGAGCACTTTGTTTGGCACATATATTTCTACCCTCCATGTGGCATATATATGTAAGCCACTGCTAGGTCAGCCCCCCAGTTCACCAGCCACTGTTAGGTCAGCCCTCCAGTTCACCAACCACTGTTAGGTCAGCCCTCCTGAAGCTCCAGTTCACCAGTCAGTGTTAATCAGCCCTCTAGTCCACCATCTACTGTTAAGTCAACACAGGCTGTTGAACTAGAGGGCTGACTTTACAGTGGCTGGTAAATAGGAGGGGTGACCTAACAGTGTCTGGTGAACTGGGGGGCTGTTCTAACAGTGTCTGGTGAACTGGGGGGCACAGCAACCAATATTGGGTCAGCTCTCCAGTTCCTCAGCCACTGTTAATTCAACACTGGCTTGTGAACTGTAGGGCTGACCTAACAGTGTTTGGTGAATTGGAGGTGAATTGAAATGTATACACTTTAATACACATGCCTCCCTATCCCCTATTCTAGCCCCACCCCCCTCCACTGGCCTATCTACACCCTGCTTTCCTCCTGAACAATCTATCCCAGTGAGACTGCTAATACCCTCCCCCCCAAACCTAGTTTAAAATCTCCTCCAACCCTCTAGCCATCTTCTCCCCTAAAACAGCTGCACCACCATCAGTGAGGTGCAACCCATCCCTACTAAAGAGCCTGTAGCCGACAGCAAAGTCTGCCCAGTTCTCAATAAATCCAAACCCTTCTTCCTTACACCACTCTCTTGGCCCCTAGCTCTTGGAAATCATGTTTAAGGACCTCACCTCCACCTCTAATTTTGTCATTGGCACCAATGTGAACCAAGACCGCAGGGTCACACCCGGCCCCTCCCAATAATCTGTCTACACGATCCACCACATGCCGAACCCTAGCACCAGGCAGGGAACACACAGTTCGGCATGTAGGGTCTTGGCGACAGATTACCCTATCTACCTTCCTTATAATGGAGTCCCCTACCACTACCACCTGCCTTGCATTCCTGATCCTTAGTTCCTCCTCCCTTGTATTAGAGATGGCAGTCCCCTGGGTGCTCAATGGATTAGCCTGCTCCATACATAAATCTGTTGGGATGGGCTTGCTGGGAAGAAGCCCCCCTACCCTTCCGTCCCCCACTTCACCTAGTAACCCTAACAAAAACTAAAAAGGAAATGACCTGAATCTCCGATTTCGTATATCCACGGCTACGTGATGACATCACTACGTGCACCCCTGTGGACCACACAAGAAGAAGCAGTTAGCGCAGGAGGGAGAATAGCAGATGAGTGGGCATTAGGGCATCATAATGTTCCCTAATGTCCGCTCACCTGCTATTTCTCCCCCCCCCCACTAACTGAAGCTTCTTAAGTGGACCACAGGGGTGCACGTAGTGATGTCATCACGTAGCCGTGGATATACGAAATCGGAGATTGTGTGGGCTGGGCATGAGTGCATCTTATATGACCACCTGTGTGGGCTGGGTATCAGGGCATTATATATGTACAATCTGTGTAAGTTGGGCATGAGGGCATTTTATATATACCAATCTGTGGGGGCTGGGGATCAGGGCATTTTATAAATATAAATCGTGTGAGGTGGGATAATGGCATCTATAAAAAGCCCTCAACCCAGCCCACAGATTGGTTCATATAATACCCTCATGCCCAGCCAAACATATAGTATATATAAGATGCCCTCATCCCCAGCCCACACAGACTGGGACATAAAAAATGCCCTCATGTCTAGCCCACACAGATTGGTTTACATAAAAATCCCCCATCCCCAGCACACAGGTGGTAAATATAAGATGCCTTTATGCACAGCCCCACAGACTGGTACATATAAATGTCCTCATGCCCAGCCCACACAGATTGGTACATATATTTAACAGTCTGGTGTGGGCTGGGCATGAGAAGCATCTTATATTTAAATATTATAGAAAAGTAAGTATCCCCCCAATCATAATAGAATAAGGAATGAGGGCCGGTGGGAGGGAAAGACAGTCCTTCCTGACTCCAAATGGCAATCGGAAAGTATCCTTGGATCAACCGGAACTGCAGTACATGTATTAATGCCAGTAATTCACAATATTATATAGTATCCCTGTACCAACCAGAACTACAGTCTATGTATTATTACCAGTAATTCTCAATATTATATAGTATCCCTGTACCAACCAGAACTACAGTATACGTATTAATACCAGTAATTCTCAATATTATATAGTATCCCTGTACCAACCAGAAACTACAGTATATGTATTAATAACAGTAATTCTTATATATTATATAGTTTCGCTGTACCAACCAAAACTACAGTATATGTATTAATACCAGTAATCCTCAATATTATATAGTATCCCTGTACCAGCCAGAACTACAGTATACATATTAATACCAGTAATTCTCAATATTATAAAGTATCCCTGTACCAACGAGAACTACAGTATATGTATTAATACCGGTGATTCTCAATATTATACAGTATCTCAGTACCAACCAGAACTACAGTATATGTATTAATACCAGTAATTCTCAATATTATATAGCATCCCCATATCAACCAGAACTACATATATGTATTAATACCAGTAATTCTCAATATTATATGGTATCCCTGTACCAACCAGAACTACAGTATATATATTAATACCAGTAATTCTCAATATTATATGGTATCCCCATACCAACCAGAACTACAGTATATGTATTAATACCAGTAATTCTCAATATTATATAGATACCCTGTACCAACCAGAACTACAGTTATGTATTAATACCAGTAGTTCCCAATATTATATAGTCCCCGTAGCAACCAGAAACTACAGTATAAGTATTAATACCAGTAATTCTCAATATTATATAGTATCCCCATACCAACCCCGAACTAAAGTATATATATTAATACCAGTAATTCTCAATATTAAATAGTATCCCTGTACCAACCAGAACTACAGTATATGTATTAATACCAGTAATTCTCAAATTATATAGTATCCCCGTACCAACCAGAACTACAGTATATGTATAATACCAGTAATTCTCAATATTATATAGTATCCCTGTACCAACCAGAACTACAGTATATGTATTAATACCCGTAATTCTCAAATTTTTTAGTTTTAGAAACTTACCAGGCCTTTTTTAAAGCTATTCAATGAACTTGCCATTACCACATCTGCTGGAAGGCAGTTCCACCGTTTCACCGTTCCACTGTAAAGAAACCTTTCCTAACCTGAAGATGAAACTTCTTTTCTTCCAACCTTAAAGGATGTCCACGTGTCCTTGATATGACCTATTAGTGAACAATGCACCAGAGAGTTCATATGGCCCATTAATATATTTGTATAAGGTTATCATATCCCCACGCAAATATGGCTTCTCAATGTAAACAGCCCTAACTTGTCTAATCTGCCTGCATATTCAAGCCCCTCCATTTTCCTATTAATTAGTTGCCCTTCTCTGAAATGTTCCATTTCCAAGATGTCCCTTTTGTATATGGGATTCCAAAACTGCACCGCATATTCCAAATGAGGCCTTACCAGTGCCTTGTAAAGAGGGAGAATAATATTTTCTCTTGAATCTATTCCCCTCTTATACAAGACAATATCTTGCTAGCTCTAGTGTTGCTACCTGGCATTTTTGCTACAGCTTAGTCTGTTATTTACCAGAACCCCCAAATCTTTTTCCATTACAGATGCACTAACACAGAGTTATTTATGGTGTAGGGGGCACAGGGATTATTAAATCCCAAATGCATCACCTTCCATTTATCTACATTGAATCTCATCTGCCATTCTGCTGCCCATTGTTATAATATCTAGTCTGCTTGCAGCACTTGCACATCATTGGAAGTTTCCAAAGCTCTGCATAGTTTAGTGTCATCAGAAACACAGAGACCTTGTTCTCAATGCCCCTTCTAAGTCATTTATAAACAGATATAAACAGAAGTGGCCCCAGTACGGAACCCTGAGGGCCCCACTTAGAACTTTAGCCCACATAGATGTAGCTCCATTGAACACCACCTCTGTGCGATCCAATAACCAGTTCTCTATCATGAACAAATGTTTTCTTCAAGGCCAACAGTCCTCAGTTTATACATTAGTCGCCTATGTGGCACAGTATATCAAAGCTTTCCCAAAATCCATGTATACCCAACCACTGCTGACCTGAATCTTACTTCTACTCACTTCATCATAAAACCATTATAACATCCACCGCTGTACCTGAATCTAACTTCTTACTCACTTCATCATAAAATCCAAATATATCACATCAACCGCTGTACCTGAATCTAACTTCTTACTACTTCATCATAAAATCCAAATATATCACCTCCACCGCTGTACCTGAATCTAACTTCTTACTCATTCATCATAAAATCCAAATATATCACACCACCGCTGTACCTGAATTAAATTCTTACTCACTTCATCAAAATCCAAATATATCACATCCACCGCTGTACCTGAATCTAACTTCTTACTCCGCTTCATCAAAAATCCAAAATATCACATCCACCGCTGTACTGAATCTAACTTCTACTCATTATCATAAAATCCAAATATATCACATCCACCGCTGTACCTGAATCTAACTTCTTACTCGCTTCATCATAAAATCCAAATATATCACACCACCGCTGTACCTGATCTAACTTCTCACTCACTTCATCATAAAATCCAAATATACCACATCCACCGCTGTACCTGAATCTAACTTCTCAATGCTTCATCATAAAATCCAAATAATCACATCCACCGCTGTACCTGAATCTAACTTCTTACACTTCATATAAAATCCAATATATCACATCCACCGATTGTACCTGAATCTAACTTCTTACTTCACTTCATAAAAAATCCAAATATATCACATCCACCGCTGTACCTGAATCTAACTTCTTACTCATCATCATAAAATCCAAATTTCACATCACCGATTGTACCTGAATCTAACTTCTTACTCGCTTCATCATAAAATCCAAATATACCACATCCACCGCTGTACCGAATCTAACTCTTACTCGCTCATCATAAAATCCAAATATACACATCCACCGCTGTACCTGAATCTAACTTCTACTCACTTCATCATAAAATTCCAAATATATCACATCCACCGCTGTACCTGAATCAACTTCTTACTCGCTTCATCATAAAATCCAAATATATCACATCCACCGCTGTACCTGAATCTAACTTTTTACTCGCTTATCATAAAATCCAAATATATCCCATCCACCGCTGTACCTGAATTAACTTCTTGCTCGCTTATCATAAAATCCAAATATATCACATCCACCGCGGTACCTGAATCTAACTTCTTCCTCGCTTTATCATAAAATCCAAATATATCACATCCACCGCTGTACCTGAATCTAACTTCTTACTCCACTCATCAAAAACCAAATATATCACCATCCACCGCTGTACCTGAATCTAAACTCTTACTCACTTCATCATAAAATCCAATATAACACCATCCACCGCTGTACCTGAATCTAACTTCTTTACTCGCTTCATCATAAAATCCAAATATATCACATCCACCGCTGTACCTGAATCTAACTTCTTAATCGCTTCATAAAAATCCAAATAATCACATCCACCGTGTACCTGAATCTAACTTCTTACTCACTTCTCACAAAACCAAATATATCACCTCCCCCCTGTACCTGAATCTAACTTCTTCTACTTCATCATAAAATCCAAATATATCACATCCACCGCTGTACTGAATCTAACTTCTTACTCACTTCAATAAATCCAAATATAATCACACCACCGCTGTACCTGAATCTAACTTCTTTACTCACTTCATCATTAAATCCAAATATATCACATCCACCGCTGTACCTGAATCTAACTTCTACTCGCTCATCATAAAATCCAAAATATATACATCCACCGCTGTACCTGAATCTAACTTTTTACTCGTCATCATCATAAAATCCAAATATATCACATCCACGCTGTACCTGAATCTAACTTCTTACTCACTTCATCATAAAATCCAAATATATCACATCCACAGCGGTACCTGAATCTAACTTCTTACTCGCTTCATCTAAAAATCCAAATATATCACATCCACCGCTGTACCTGAATCTAACTTCTACTCACTTATCACAAAATCCAAATATATCACATCCACCGCTGTACCTGAATTAACTTCTTACTCACTTCATCATAAAATCCAAAATAATCCACATCCACCGCTGTACCTGAATCTAACTTCTATCACTTCATCATAAAATCCAAATATATCACATCCACCGCTGTACCTGAATCTAACTTCTTAGTCACTATATAAAAATCCAATATATCACATCCACCGCTGTACCTGAATCTAACTTCTTACTCACTTCATCATAAAAATCCAATATACCACATCCACTGCTGTACCTATATCTAACTTCTTACTCGCTTCTTCATAAAAAACAATTAAATTGTCTGGTATGATCTATTTCCCATAAATCCATGCTGACTACTACTAATAGAGATGATCTGGAGACAAAGTCAAGGATATGATCCCGTAACAAAGTTTCCATCACCTTCCCTACCACTGATGTTAGGCTTACAGGTCTATAGTTACCAGGTTGTGAATGACTACCTTTATGAATATTGGTTATTACATTGGTTTTCTCAATTCAGCGGCACATCCCCCAGACCAAAGTGAATCTGAAAAGATGGGAAGCAGTGGTCTAGATAGACCACTCAACAGCAGATGAATTAATTAGACAGACACTGGATAGACAAACTGCAATGGCGAATGATGAATGAACAGGTAACAGCAGATTAATTAATTAGACAGACACTGGATAGACAAACTGCAATGGTGAATGATGAATGAACAGGTAACACAGATAAATTGATTAGACAGACACTGGATAGACAAACTGCAATGCCGAATGATGAATGAACAGGTAACAGCAGATTAATTAATTAGACAGACACTGGATAGACAAACTGCAATGGCGAATGATGAATGAATAGGTAACAGTAGGTGAATTAGATTAGACAGACACTGGATAGACAAACTGCAATGGTGAATGATGAATGAACAGGTAACAGCAGGTGAATTGATTAGACAGACACTGGACAGACAAACTGCAATGGTGAATGATGAATGAACAGGTAACAGCAGGTGAATTGATTAGACAAACACTGGACAGACAAACTGCAATGGTGAATGATGAATGAACAGGTAACAGCAGGTGAATTGATTAGACAGACACTGGATAGACAAACTGCAATGGTGAATGATGAATGAACAGGTAACAGCAGATAAATTGATTAGACAGACACTGGATAGACAAACTGCAATGCCGAATGATGAATGAACAGGTAACAGCAGGGAATTGATTAGACAGGACGCTGAGATACACAAACCGCAATGGCGAAGATGATGAACAGGCAACAGCAGATGAATTGATTAGACAGACACTGGATAGACAAACCGATGGCGAATGAATGAATGAAGGTAACAGCGATGAATTGATTAGACAGACACTGGATAGACAAACCGCAATGGCGAAGATGAATGAACAGGTAACAGCGATGAATTGATTAGACAGACAACTGGATAGACAAACTGCAATGGCGAATGATGAATGAACAGGTAACAGCAGGTGATTGATTAGACAGACGCTGGATACACAAACTGCCATGGTGAATGATGAATGAACAGTAACAGCGAGATGAATTGATTAGACAGACACTGGATAGACAAACCGCAATGGCGAATGATGAATGAACAGGTAACAGCAGGTGAATTGATTGACAGAGACTGGATACACAAAACTGCAATGGTGAATGATGAATGAACAGGTAACAGCGATGAATTGATTAGAAAGACACGATAGGACAAACCGCATGGCGAATGATGAATGAACAGGTAACAGCGATGAATTGATTAGACAGACACTGGTTAGCAAACTGCAATGGCGAATGATGAATGAACAGGTAACAGCAGGTGAATTGATTAGACAGACACTGGATAGACAAACTGCAATGGCGAATGATGAATGAACAGGTAACAGCGATGAATTGATTAGACAGACACTGGATAGACAAACTGCAATGGCGAATGATGAATGAACAGGTAACACGATGATTGATTAGACAGACACTGGATACACAAACTGCAATGGCGAATGATGAATGAACAGGTAACAGCGATGAATTGATTAGACAGACACTGGATACACAAACTGCAATGGCGAATGATGAATGAACAGGTAACAGCGATGAATTGATTAGACAGACACTGGATACACAAACTGCAATGGCGAATGATGATAGAACAGGTAACACGCTGAATTGATTAACAGACACTGGATACACAAACTGCAATGGCGAATGATGAATGAACAGGTAACAGCGATGAATTGATTAGACAGACACTGGATAGACAAACTGCAATGGCGAATGATGAATGAACAGGTAACAGCGATGAATTGATTAGACAAACACTGGATAGACAAAGCGCAATGGCGAATGATGAATGAACAGGTAACAGCAGGTGAATTGATTAGACAGACGCTGGATACACAAACTGCAATGGCGAATGATGAATGAACAGGCAACAGCAGATGAATTGATTAGACAGACACTGGATAGACAAACTGCAATGGCGAATGATGAATGAACAGGTAACAGCAGCTGAATTGATTAGACAGACGCTGGATAGACAAACCGCAATGGCGAATAATGAATGAACAGGTAACAGCAGGTGAATTGATTAGACAGACGCTGGATAGACAAAGCGCAATGGCGAATGAGAATGAACAGGTAACAGCAGGTGAATTGATTAGACAGACGCTGGATAGACAAACCGCAATGGCGAATGATGAATGAACAGGTAACAGCGATGAATTGATTAGACAGACACTGGATAGACAAACTGCAATGGCGAATGATGAATGAACAGGTAACAGCAGGTGAATTGATTAGACAGACGCTGGATAGACAAACTGCAATGGCGAATGATGAATGAACAGGTAAAAGCGATGAATTGATTATACAGACACTGGATAGACAAACTGCAATGGCGAATGATGAATGAACAGGTAACAGCAGTGAATTGATTAGCAGACGAGGAGACACAAACTGCAATGGCGAAGATGAAATGAAAGGTAACAGCAAGATGAATTAATTAGACAGACACTGGACAGACAAACCGCAATGGCGAATGATGAAGAACAGGTAACAGCGATGAATTGATAGACAGATACTGGATAGACAAACTGCAATGGCGAATGATGAATGACATGGTAACAGCGATGAATTGATTAGAGACACGGATAGACAAACTGCAATGGCGAATGATGAATGAACAGGTAACAGCAGGTGAATTGATTAGACAGACGCTGGATACACAAACTGCAATGGTGAATGATGAATGAACAGGTAACAGCGATGGATTGATTAAACAGACACTGGATAGACAAACCGCAATGGCGAATGATGAATGAACAGGTAACAGCGATGAATTGATTAGACAGACACTGGATAGACAAACTGCAATGGCGAATGATGAATGAACAGGTAACAGCAGGTGAATTGATTAGACAGACACTGGATAGACAAACTGCAATGGCGAATGATGAATGAACAGGTAACAGCGATGAATTGATTAGACAGACACTGGATAGACAAACTGCAATGGCGAATGATGAATGAACAGGTAACAGCAGGTGAATTGATTAGACAGACGCTGGATACACAAACTGCAATGGCGAATGATGAAGGAACAGGTAACAGCAGATGAATTGATTAGACAGACACTGGATAGACAAACTGCAATGGCGAATGATGAATGAACAGGTAACAGCGATGAATTGATTAGACAGACACTGGATAGACAAACTGCAATGGCGAATGATGAATGAACAGGTAACAGCAGGTGAATTGATTAGACAGACGCTGGATACACAAACTGCAATGGCGAATGATGAATGAACAGGTAACAGCAGATGAATTGATTGGACAGACAAACTGCAATGGCGAATGATGAATGAACAGGTAACAGCGATGAATTGATTAGACAGACACTGGATAGACAAACCGCAAGGCGAATTATGAATGAACAGGTAACAGCGATGAATTGATAGACAGACACTGGATAGACAAACTGCAATGGCGAATGATGAATGAACAGGTAACAGCAGGTGAATTGATTAGACAGACGTGGATACAAAACTGCAAGGCGAATGATGAATGCAAGGTAACAGCAGATGAATTGATTGGACAGACAAAACTGCAATGGCGAATGATGAATGAACAGGTAACAGCAGGTGAATTGATTAGACAGACGCTGGATACACAAACTGCAATGGCGAATGATGAATGAACAGGTAACAGCAGATGAATTAATTAGACAGACACTGGATAGACAAACCGCAATGGCGAATGATGAATGAACAGGTAACAGCGATGAATTGATTAGACAGATACTGGATAGACAAACTGCAATGGCGAATGATGAATGAACAGGTAACAGTGATGAATTGATTAGACAGACACTGGATAGACAAACTGCAATGGCGAATGATGAATGAACAGGTAACAGCGATGAATTAATTAGACAGACACTGGACAGACAAACTGCAATGGCGAATGATGAATGAACAGGTAACAGCGATGAATTGATTAGACAGACACTGGATAGACAAACTGCAATGGCGAATGATGAATGAACAGGTAACAGCAGGTGAATTGATTAGACAGACGCTGGATAGACAAACTGCAATGGCGAATGATGAATGAACAGGTAACAGCGATGAATTGATTAGACAGACACGGATAGACAAACTGCAATGGGAATGATGAATGAACAGGTAACAGCAGGTGAATTGATTAGACGACGCTGGTACACAAACTGCAATGGCGGGAATGATGAATGAACAGGTAACAGCAGATGAATTGATTAGACAGACACTGGATAGACAAACTGCAATGGCGATGATGAATGAACAGGTAACAGCGATGAATGATTAGACAGACACTGGATAGACAAACTGCAATGGCGAATGATGAATGAACAGGTCACAGCAGCTGAATTGGTTTAGACAGACGTGGATAGACAAACTGCAATGGCGAATGATGAATGAACAGGTAACAGCAGATGAATTAATTAGACAGACGCTGGACAGACAAACTGCAATGGCGAATGATGAATGAACAGGTAACAGCAGGTGAATTGATTAGACAGATGATGGATACACAAACTGCAATGGTGAATGATGAATGAACAGGTAACAGCGATGAATTGATTAGACAGAACTGGATAGATACACTGCAATGGGAATGATGAATGAACAGGTAACAGCAGGTGAATTGATTAGACAGACACTGGATAGACAAACTGCAATGGCGAATGATGAATGAACAGGTAACAGCAGGTGAATTGATTAGACAGACGCTGGATAGACAAACTGCAATGGCGAATGATGAATGAACAGGTAACAGCGATGAATTGATTAGACAGACACTGGATAGACAAACTGCAATGGCGAATGATGAATGAACAGGTAACAGCAGGTGAATTGATTAGACAGACACTGGATACACAAACTGCAATGGCGAATGATGAATGAACAGGTAACAGCGATGAATTGATTAGACAGACTGGATAGACAACCGCAATGGCGAATATGAATGAACAGGTAACAGCGATGAATTGATTAGACAAGACGCTGGATAGACAAACTGCAATGGCGAATGATGAATGAACAGGTAACAGCAGATGAATTGATTAGACAAGCACTGGATAGACAAACTGCAATGGCGAATGATGAATGAACAGGTAACAGCAGGTGAATTGATTAGACAGAGGCTGGATAGACAAACTGCAATGGCGAATGATGAATGAACAGGTAACAGCAGGTGAATTGATTAGACAGACACTGGATACACAAACTGCAATGGCGAATGATGAATGAACAGGTAACAGCAGATGAATGATTAGACAGACACTGGATAGACAAACTGCAATGGCGAATGATGAATGAACAGGTAAAATCGATGAATTGATTAGACAGACACTGGATAGACAAACCGCAATGGCGATGATGAATGAACAGGTAACAGCAGGTGAATTGGTTAGACAGACGCTGGATAGACAAACTGCAATGGCGAATGATGAATGAACAGGTAACAGCAGATGAATTATTAGACAGACAAACTGGACAGACAAACTGCAATGGCGAATGATGAATGAACAGGTAACAGCAGGTGAATTGATTAGACAGACGCTGGATACACAAAGCAATGGTGAATGATGATGAACAGGCAACAGCAGATGAATTGATTAGACAGACATGGACGACAAACTGCAATGGCGAATGATGAATGAACAGGTAACAGGGGTGAATTGATTAGACAGACGCTGGATAGACAAACCGCAATGGCGAATGATGAATGAACAGGAACAGCAGGTGAATGATTAGACAGACGCTGGATAGACAAACCGAATGGCGAATGAGAATGAACAGGTAACAGCAGGTGAATTATTAGACAGACGCTGGATAGACAAACCGCAATGGCGAATGATGAATGAACAGGTAACAGCAGATGAATTGATTAGACAGACGCTGGATAGACAAACCGCAATTGCGAATGATGAATGAACAGGTAACAGCAGGTGAATTAATTAGACAGACGCTGGATAGACAAACCGCAATGGCGAATGATGAATGAACAGGTAACAGCAGATGAATTGATTAGACAGACGCTGGATAGACAAACCGCAATGGCGAATGATGAATGAACAGGTAACAGCAGATGAATTGATTAGACAGACGCTGGATAGACAAACCGCAATTGGCGAATGATGAATGAACAGGTAACAGCAGATGAATTGATTAGACAGACGCTGGATAGACAAACCGCAATGGCGAATGATGAATGAACAGGCAACAGCAGATAAATTAATTAGACAGACGCTGGACAGACAAACTGCAACGGCGAATGATGAATGAACAGGTAACAGCAGGTGAATTGATTAGACAGACGCTGGATACACAAACTGCAATGGCGAATGATGAATGAACAGGTAACAGCAGATGAATTGATTAGACAGACATGGATAGACAAACTGCAATGGCGATGATGAAAGAACAGGTAACAGCGATGAATTGATTAGACAGACACTGGATAGACAAACCGCACATGGCGAATTATGAATGAACAGGTAACAGCGATGAATTGATAGACAGACACTGGATAGACAAACCCGCAATGGCGAATGATGATGAACAGGTAACAGCAGATGAATTGATTAGACAGACACTGGATAGACAAACTGCAATGGCGAATGATGAATGAACAGGTAACAGCAGGTGAATTGATTAGACAGACGCTGGATAGACAAACTGCAATGGCGAATGATGAATGAACAGGTAACAGCAGATGAATTGATTAGACAGACACTGGATAGACAAACTGCAATGGCGAATGATGAATGAACAGGTAACAGCGATGAATTGATTAGACAGACACTGGAGATAGACAAAATGCAATGGCGAATGATGAATGAACAGGTAACAGCGGTGAATTGATTAGACAGACACTGATACACAAAACTGCAATGGCGAATGATGAATGAACAGGTAACAGCAGGTGAATTGATTAGACAGACGCTGGATAACAAACTGCAATGGGAATGATGAATGAACAGGAACAGCAGATGAATTTAATTAGACAGACACTGGGCAGACAAACTGCAATGGTGAATGATGAAGAACAGGTAACAGACGATGATTAATTAGACAGACATGGATACAAAACCGCAATGGCGAATGATGAAAGAACAGGTAACAGCAGGTGAATTGATTAGACAGACGCTGGATACACAAACGCAATGGCGAATGATGAATGAACAGGTAACAGCAAGGTGAATTGATTAGACAGACGCTGGATACACAAACTGCAGGGTGAATGAGATGAACAGGAACAGAGATGAATTATTAGCAGACACTGGACAGACAAACTGCATGGCGAATGATGAATGAACAAGGTAACAGCAGGTGAATTGATTAGACAGACGCGGATACACAAACTGCAATGGTGAATGATGAATGAACAGGAACAGCAGATGAATTAATTGACAGACACTGGGGAAAAAATGCAAGGCGAATGATGAATGAACAGGTAACAGCAGGTGAATTGATTAGACAGACAGCTGGATAGACAAACCGCAATGGCGAATGATGAATGAACAGGTAACAGCAGGTGAATTGATTAGACAGACGCTGGATAGACAAACCGCAATGGCGAATGATGAATGAACAGGTAACAGCAGGTGAATTGATTAGACAGACGCTGGATAGACAAACCGCAATGGCGAATGATGAGAACAGGTAACAGCAGATGATATTGATTAGACAGACGCTGGATAGACAAACCGCAATGCGAATGATGAATGAACAGGTAACAGCAGTGAATTAATAGACAGACGCTGGATAGACAAACCGCAATGGCGAATGATGAATGAACGGTAACAGCAGGTGAATTGATTAGACAGACGGGATAGACAAACCGCAATTGCGAATGATGAATGAACAGGTCACAGAGGTGAATTGATTAGCAGACGCTGGATAGACAAACCGCAATGGCGAATGATGAATGAACAGGTAACAGCAGATGAATTGATTAGACAGACGTGGATAGACAAACCGCAATGCGGAATGATGAATGAACAGGTAACAGCAATGAATTGATTAGCAGACGCTGGATAGACAAACGCAATGGCGAATGATGAATGAACAGGTAACAGCAGTGAATTGATTAGACAGACCGTGGATAGACAAACCGCAATGGCGAATGATGAATGAACAGGGAACAGCAGATGAATTGATTAGACAGACGCTGGATAGACAAACCGCAATTGCGAATGATGATAGAACAGGTAACAGCAGATGAATTGATTAGACAGACGCTGGATAGACAACCGCAATTGCGAATGATGAATGACAGGTAACAGCAGATGAATTGATTAGACAGACACTGGATAGACAAACTGCAATGGCGAATGATGAATGAACGGTAACAGCAGGTGAATTGATTAGACAGACGCTGGATAGACAAACCGCAATTGCGAATGATGAATGAACAGGTAACAGCAGATGAATTGATTAGACAGACGCTGGATAGACAAAACGCAATGGCGAATGATGAATGAACAGGTAACAGCAGATGAATTGATTAGACAGACGCTGGATAGACAAACCGCAATTGCGAATGATGAATGAACAGGTAGCAGCAGATGAATTGATTAGACAGACACTGGATAGACAAACTGCAATGGCGAATGATGAATGAACAGGTAACAGCAGATGAATTGATTAGACAGACGCTGGATACACAAACTGCAATGGTGAATGATGAATGAACAGGTAACAGCAGATGAATTGATTAGACAGACACTGGATAGACAAACTGCAATGGCGAATGATGAATGAACAGGTAACAGCAGGTGAATTGATTAGACAGACGCTGGATACACAAACTGCAATGGCGAATGATGAATGAACAGGTAAGAGCAGATGAATTGATTAGACAGACACTGGATAGACAAACTGCAATGGCGAATGATGAATGAACAGGTGGTAACAGCGATGAATTGATTAGACAGAAGGATAGACAAACTGCAATGGCGAATGATGAATGATGAACAGGTAACAGCAGTGAATTGTTAGACAGACGCGATATGACAAACTGCAATGGCGAATGATGAATGAACAGGTAACAGCAGATGAATTAATTAGACAGACGCTGGACAGACAAACTGCAATGGCGAATGATGAATGAACAGGTAACAGCAGGTGAATTGATTAGACAGATGATGGATACACAAACTGCAATGGTGAATGATGAATGAACAGGCAACAGCAGATGAATTAATTAGACAGACACTGGACAGACAAACTGCAATGGCGAATGATGAATGAACAGGTAACAGCGATGAATTGATTAAACAGACACTGGACAGACAAACTGCAATGGCGAATGATGAATGAACAGGCAACAGCAGATGAATTAATTAGACAGACACTGGACAGACAAACTGCAATGGCGAATGATGAATGAACAGGTAACAGCGATGAATTGATTAGACAGACACTGGACAGACAAACTGCAATGGTGAATGATGAATGAACAGGTAACAGCGATGAATTGATTAGACAGACACTGGACAGACAAACTGCAATGGCGAATGATGAATGAACAGGCAACAGCAGATGAATTAATAGACAGACACTGGAGACAAACTGCAGGCGAATGATGAATGAACAGGTAACAGAGGTGAATTGATTAGACAGACGCGATACACAAACTGCAATGGCGGATGATGAATGAACAGGTAACAGCAGATGAATTGATTAGACAGACAGTGGATAGACAAACTGCAATGGCGAATGATGAATGAACAGGTAACAGCAGATGAATTGATTAGACAGACACTGGATAGACAAACCGCAATGGCGAATTATGAATGAACAGGTAACAGCGATGAATTGATTAGACAGACACTGGATAGACAAACTGCAATGGCGAATGATGAATGAACAGGTAACAGCAGGTGAATTGATTAGACAGACACTGGATAGACAAACTGCAAGGCGAATGATGAATGAACAGGTAACAGCAGGTGAATTGATAGACAGACGCTGGATAGACAAACTGCAATGGCGAATGATGAATGAACAAGGTAACAGCGATGAATTGATTAGACAGACGGATAGAAAAACGCAATGGCGAATGATGAATGAACAGGTAACAGCAGGTGAATTGATTAGACAGACACTGGATACACAAACTGCAATGGCGAATGATGAATGAACAGGTAACAGCGATGAATTGATTAGACAGACACTGGATAGACAAACCGAATGGCGAATTATGAATGAACAGGTAACAGCGATGAATTGATTAGACAGACGCTGGATAGACAAACTGCAATGGCGAATGATGAATGAACAGGTAACAGCAGATGAATTGATTAGACAGACACTGGATAGACAAACTGCAATGGCGAATGATGAATGAACAGGTAACAGCAGGTGAATTGATTAGACAGAGGCTGGATAGACAAACTGCAATGGCGAATGATGAATGAACAGGTAACAGCAGGTGAATTGATTAGACAGACACTGGATACACAAACTGCAATGGCGAATGATGAATGAACAGGTAACAGCAGATGAATTGATTAGACAGACACTGGATAGACAAACTGCAATGGCGAATGATGAATGAACAGGTAACATCGATGAATTGATTAGACAGACACTGGATAGACAAACCGCAATGGCGAATGATGAATGAACAGGTAACAGCAGGTGAATTGGTTAGACAGACGCTGGATAGACAAACTGCAATGGCGAATGATGAATGAACAGGTAACAGCAGATGAATTGATTAGACAGACACTGGACAGACAAACTGCAATGGCGAATGATGAATGAACAGGTAACAGCAGGTGAATTGATTAGACAGACGCTGGATACACAAACTGCAATGGTGAATGATGAATGAACAGGCAACAGCAGATGAATTAATTAGACAGACACTGGACAGACAAACTGCAATGGCGAATGATGAATGAACAGGTAACAGCAGGTGAATTGATTAGACAGACGCTGGATACACAAACTGCAATGGTGAATGATGAATGAACAGGCAACAGCAGATGAATTAATTAGACAGACACTGGGCAGACAAACTGCAATGGCGAATGATGAATGAAACAGGTAACAGGAGGTGAATTGATTAGACAGACGCTGGATAGACAAACCGCAATGGCGAATGATGAATGAACAGGTAACAGCAGGTGAATTGATTAGACAGACGCTGGATAGACAAACCGCAATGGCGAATGATGAATGAACAGGTAAAAGCAGGTGAATTATTAATTAGACAGCGCTGGATAGACAAACGCAATGGCGAATGATGAATGAACAGGTAACAGCAGATGAATGATTAGACAGACATGGATAGACAAACCGCAATTGCGAAATGATGAATGAACAGGTAACAGCAGGTGAATTGATTAGACAGACGCTGGATAGACAAACCGCAATGGCGAATGATGAATGAACAGGTAACAGCAGATGAATTGATTAGACAGACGCTGGATAGACAAACCGCAATGGCGAATGATGAATGAACAGGTAACAGCAGATGAATTGATTAGACAGACGCTGGATAGACAAACCGCAATTGCGAATGATGAATGAACAGGTAACAGCGATGAATTGATTAGACAGACGCTGGATAGACAAACGCAATGGCGAATGATGAATGAACAGGAAACAGCGTGAATTAATTAGACAGACGCTGGAAGACAAACGCAACGGCGAATGATGAATGAACAGGTAACAGCAGTGAATTGATTAGACAGACTGGATACACAAACTGCAATGGCGAATGATGAATGAACAGGTAACAGCAGATGAATTGATTAGACAGACAGTGGATAGACAAACTGCAATGGCGAATGATGAATGAACAGGTAACAGCGATGAATTGATTAGACAGACGGATAGACAAACCGCAATGGCGAATTGAATGAACAGGTAAACAGAGATGAATTGATTAGACAGACTGGATAGACAAACTGCAATGGCGAATGATGAATGAACAGGTAACAGCAGATGAATTGATTAGACAGACACTGGATAGACAAACTGCAATGGCGAATGATGAATGAACAGGTAACAGCAGGTGAATTGATTAGACAAACACTGGACAGACAAACTGCAATGGTGAATGATGAATGAACAGGTAACAGCAGGTGAATTGATTAGACAGACACTGGATAGACAAACTGCAATGGTGAATGATGAATGAACAGGTAACAGCAGATGAATTGATAGACAGACACTGGATAGACAAACTGCAATGGCGAATGATGAATGAACAGGTAACAGCAGGTGAATTGATTAGACAGACGCTGGATACACAAACCGCAATGGCGAATGATGAATGAACAGGCAACAGCAGATGAATTGATTAGACAGACACTGGATAGACAAACCGGAATGGCGAATGATGAATGAACAGGTAACAGCGATGAATTGATTAGACAGACACTGGATAGACAAACCGCAATGGCGAATGATGAATGAACAGGTAACAGCGATGAATTGATTAGACAGACACTGGATAGACAAACTGCAATGGCGAATGATGAATGAACAGGTAACAGCAGGTGAATTGATTAGACAGACACTGGATACACAAACTGCAATGGCGAATGATGAATGAACAGGTAACAGCAGATGAATTGATTAGACAGACGCTGGATAGACAAACCGCAATTGCGAATGATGAATGAACAGGTAACAGCAGGTGAATTGATTAGACAGACGCTGGATACACAAACCGCAATGGCGAATGATGAATGAACAGGTAATTATCTGGGGACGTTAGTGGTTACGTCTTAAAAACCCATTAACGGCTCAGTACATTAGTTGTGTGACACAAAATTTGCGTAACGTCACAACTGCCGTTATTTGTGTCTTAAACTCGCGTTCACGCTCGGTACATTGGTTAACGTGACTATAAGGCACATATAGCCGATAACGGCTCTCGGTACTTAGCCCTGTTAGGGCCTCATTTACACAGCTTCCGGTATTTCATGCTGGATTTGCACCTGGTGGTAAATCCCTAAAGGGATTTTACCCCAGCGAACCTTTAAGACCAGCCATTAGCTACAAAAGTGGTGCAAATCCTTTATTAAATAGATGGTGCCGTTTGCACGGGGGTCTGTGAAACTGGTGCAGCCAGTGCAATTATGGAGTTAAACTTGCTCTAACCTATTCAATATCGTTTAACACGAGTTTAACCCTTACCTGTAGCACAGCACACGTGGGTAAATCAGGCCCTTAAGGTTTACATGTGTTGGGATTTGTCTGTGAGTTGGTAATGATACATTTTATCTGCTGGACCATAACTGGTGAGGCTGCAGAACTGATACACAACTTTGACCTACAGGTCTGTGACCTAAGATTCTGGCTGGCACCCCAATGGTAATACACAGGACGCCCATAAGGCCCTGAGCTAAATCCAGCGATGGGTAAAATGTAACTTTTATTCAGGCATTTAAATCTATAGCACACGAGGGAGACAGCCTGGACCCTGTTGCGTTTCGTGACGGACACCTGTCACTTCATCAGAGGGACACTAATCCTCAATAAATACCCAATAGTTCCGGCACTGTGTCTGAGTAGCCAAGGTACCATGTGACCGGAACTATTGGGTATTTATTGAGGATTATTGTGCTGGATTGAGCTATCCTCGCTTCGTTGCTTTGTCAGTGCAGATTTTGGAGCTGCCGGACTCTGTTTACGGATGAACTCTCGCTCTGGGACGTGGTAGAGGCTTTGCAGGTACATACACTGTCTGCGCTTATTCTATTTACTCAAATTTACCCCCCCAACCCCCAAACTCATCTTCCAACACCCCCCCGTGCACAGTAATGTGACTCATTGTACTGCACTGTGTCCGTTCTGCGTCAGTGCAGCTGCGGTTTAGTATATAAGATTGTAGAAAAGCACAATACATACGTTTTATCCGTTTTATTCTAAATGTTGGGAGGTATAATTGGGGGTGAGATCTGGCCTAGAACATTGGGAGGTATAATTGGGGGTGAGATCTGGCCTAGAATATTGGGAGATTGGGAGGTATAATTGGGGGTGAGATCTGGCCTAGAATATTGGGAGGTATAATTGGGGGTGAGATCTGGCCTAGAATGTTCCCCTTACAGTGTAATATATAAGGATAATGTTCCCCTTACAGTGTAATATATAAGGATAATGTTCCCCTTACAGTGTAATATATAAGGGTAATGTTCCCCTTACAGTGTAATATATAAGGGTAATGTACCTTATAAGGGCAGACAAAAGGCAGAGACACTGTAAAATCCAGAGGCTTCTATATTATCCCATTATTATTACCCCAACCTGTAATCCTGCCCCTTTGTCTCCCCCTGCAGGCGGTGCTGACAGCGTCATTTAGTCGCTTGTGCCAAGAG
>JAACNH010000661.1:145877-161551 GCA_019447015.1 Hymenochirus boettgeri
GGGATATGTGCCACTTACAGCTGTCCATACCCTATAACGCGACTAACGGTCCCTTACAGTGTGTTAATCTACGATACCCCGGGATACATTTGTCACCCTGACCGTGTAATCATTATATTATGTGATAATGTCCCCAGTTACCATCCAGTGTATTTTATATAGGGATATATTGTTTCTCCTCGACCGTGTAATTATCAGGGATAACGTTCCCCGAAGTGAACTAATATTAAGGATACCCCCCTTCCTCCAGGTGAATATATAAGGGATAACGTTCCATCTACAATGTGTGAAAATCATAAGGGACTATACTTGTGTCCCCCTCTCACAGGGTACATTCCTCCCTCCTCATGTATAAGCCGATAACGTTCCCCTTATCGTCTGTGTTTAATATATAGGGATAATGTGCCCCCATTACAGTGTAATATAGACGTGTTTTGATTTTCATGTCTCCCTTTACAGTGTACTATATAAGGGATTAATTGGTGTCCCCTGTGTACAGGTGAACTATATCTCGCGATCCAAGTCCCCTTTCTTATCAGGTAAGATTTTATTAAAGGTGATAATGGTCCCTTACCGTTGTATATATAGGTTTAGATACTCGTTCCCCGTACAGGTAATATATAAGGGACTCCAACACGATCCCCTTCATCTTAGTCTGTCATATATAAGGGATCCATATCGTTCCTTCTATTGACAGTGTTAATAGCCTATAAGTGTGGATAACGTCCTTACAGTGCCTAATTAGAGCAGGATAATGTTCCCCTATCAGTGTACTAGATAAGGATAATCGCTCCCCTATCAGTTTGTACCTATATAAGGAAATGTCCCCTTACAGTTTGTAATACTATAAGGGAGTAATGTCCCCTTTTACAGGTTACTATATACAGGGATAACGTTCTCCCTGACAGTGTACATATATGAAGGATAACGTTCCCCTACAGTTCAATATCGTTAAGGGAGATACGTTACCCTTACAGTGTAAAACATAAGCCGATAAGTTTACCCTGTACAGTGTAATATATAAGGATATAAAGTCCCCTTAAGTGTAAGAGATAAGGATAATGTCTCCCCTTACAGTGTAATATATAATGGATAATTGTTCCCGCTTTAACAGTGTAATATATAAGGGGATAAGTTCCCCGTATCAGTGTGTATATATAGGTGACTAACTTGTTGACCCAGTCTGTACAGTTGCTAAATATACAGGATAATGTTCCCTTTCAGTGTAATGATAAGCGGATAATGTTTCCCTTACAGTGTACATATATAAGTTGATTAATTGTCTCCCAGTTAACAGTTAGCTGTTATATATAAGCGATAAATGTTCACCTTACAAGTGTTTTAACTATTTAGAAGGGATACCGTTCCCCTACAGTTTTTCCTGTAATTTATATAAGGCCCCGTATGTTACCCCTTACCAGTGCGAATATATAAAGGGTATTCAGTTTCCCTTACGTTGTAATATGACTAACGGATTAATGTTCCCCTTAAAGTTGGTAATATATAAGGATAACGTTCCCCTTACAGTGTAATTATATTAAGGGATATTGTTGCCCCTTATCAGGTGGAATATATTAAGTGGATAATGTTCCCCCCTCTACCCCCCAGTGTTAACACTTATATATACGCACAACTGTTACCCTTCTCCTATTCAGTGTCAATTATATACAGGTGCCCTCTCGATAACTGTTCCTTGTCCCTTACAGCTGAATAATAAGTGATTAATGTTTCACTTATCCAGTGTATATATTAAGGGATAATGTTCCCCTACCCAGTTTGTAATTTATTATATTTTAGTGCCCGATAATGTCCCTCTTACAGGTGTAATATATAACGGACTACCCATCGTCTCCCCACCCATTACATGTGTAATATTATAAGGGAAATGTTACCCTTACAGTGTAATATTATAAGTGGATAAGTACCTTACAGTGTAATATCTACAGGATCAACGTTCCCGTACGTGTAAATATAAGGATAACGTTCCCTCTTACAGTTTGAAATTAAAGGGATTATAATGTTTCCACCTTACAGTTGTATATATAAGGGATAATTGGTCCCCTTACAGTTGTAATATATAAGGGATAATGTTCCCATGACATGTTGTAAATATATAAGGATAAAGTTCCCCGCTACAGTCCCCCGGTGTTATGCGTAATACTATATAGGGATAATGTTTTTCCACTCTTACAGTGTTATATATAAGGATATTAAGTTCCCCCTTAAACCGGTAACTATCTAAGGACTACCCCGTTCCCCTTTACAGTGTAATATAAAGGCATTAAGCTTCCCCTTACTTAGTTGTAAATTTATTTAGAAGGCATAATGCCTCCCTTACACCCTCTCCCTGGTTTATTACTCCTGGATAACGTTTTCCCCTACGTGGAATATTATAAGGATAACGTTCCCCTTACACGTGTAATATATATAGGATAATGTTCCCCTGACAGTGTCCCATACTATAAGGGAGAGGCCTTCGCTCACGTCCAGGCGTAACTATATAAGGTATAACTTCCCCTCTGTATACAAGTTTCTGTCATATATAAGGGATAATGTTCACCCCGTTACTACGGTCATTGCGTCTGTACTTATATAAGGATAATGTTCCCCTGACAGTGTTAGATAGAAGGGATAATGTTTCTCCCCTTACAGTTTGAATATATTTAGTGATAACGTCCCATCCCTCCTACAGTCTGTAATATTAGACGGGACGAAATGCTCCCTCCCCTCCTCCACAGTGGTAATATATCCATAAGGCATAATGTCCTTCCCACCTACAGTGCTAATTATTATTTTTTAGTAGGTGATAATGTTCCCCTGACTGGGTTACCTATATTAAGGGATAAGTTCCCCTTACAGTGTCATATATAGGCTAAACGTTCCCTTTACAGTGTAATATATAAGGATTAATGTTCCCCTTACAGTCTCGGGTAACTATATAAGGAGGATTAACGTTCAACCTTACAGTGGTACATATTATAAGGGATAACGTTCCCCGAATTCGTCCACGGTTAAATTATAAGGAGACGTTCCCTACAGTCTTGTAATATATAAGGGGTAATGTTCCCCTAATACGCCCCCCCCCCCGGCTAAAAATTAATATAAGGTGAGAACGTTCCCTTTACACGTGATAATATATAAAAGGGATAATGTTCCCCTTTAACAGTGGTATTGTAATATAGAAGATACGTTCCCCGTACAGTGTACTATATAGGGAGAAGTTCCTCTTACAGTGTTATAATAAGGATAACGTTCCCCTTTTAGAATATGATAATATATCACAGGGATAACGTTTCCCCGAAGGGTATATATAAGGATAACGTTCCACTTACAGTGTTTAATGATATAAGGATAATGTTCCCCCGTCAAAGCTTGTGTAGTCACCTGCTTTTTATTCCCGCAACGGATAACGTTCCCCTTACGTACCTTCCCTAATATAAGGATATACGTTCACCTTACAGTGTAATTATCACAAGGATAACGTTGCCCTACAGTGTTACGCTACGAATATATAAGGGGATAATGTTTTTTTTTTTTTTTTTTTTTTTTGGTCCTCTACAGGCTTGTTATATCTAAGGGATATGGTTCCCCATTACACTGCGTATCCTATCCCCTTTCTATAAGGGGATAAAGCTTCCCCTCTACCGGGTAATATAGTTAAGTTGTGATACATTATGGCGTCTTTCAAAGAAGTGCCTACTCACCGGGGTTTCATACCTGCAAGGTATACCTTTGTAGTAGTATATCCACCTCTTTTTTGATACAAGATGTGGGGTCCTGCTGAATACGTTTATAATGGGTAGCATTCCTAAGTTGTTTGTTAGCTTCTTCCATATAGTCTGTTTTGTCCATGACCACTATTGCTCCTCCCTTATCCGCTTTTTTAGTTATGATATTTTTGTCACTTTGTAAATCCTGTAAAGCTCTTTTCTCCTTAAGGGATAGATTATAATGAGTCTTGTTTGTACCCTTATTTTCCCAGTTTAAATCAGACACTTCTTGCAGTACCAAGTTATTAAATACCTCCAATGAACTATTAAGCACCAAGGGTATAAAGTTTGATTTTTTCCTAAACATAGGGGTATCATATTTTGACTCTTTACCAGAAAAGTGCATTTTTAGTTTAATAGATCGCAGAAATTTATGCCATTCAATTTTGAAGTCAAACAGTGTTCCCCTATGTGTAGGTACAAATCCCAAGCCTTTATTCAACACTTCGATTTGTATATCAGTCAAAACAGTATGGGATATATTTACCACCAAAGAGTGCTTGATGTTCATCTCTTGGCTTGCTTCTGTCTCCTGGTTCTGGGTGATACGTTGGTAAAACTGAAAGGGAGGCTAAAATCCGCATAGGAGAACATCGCAGGGATATCACTTACTACAAAGGTATACCTTGCAGGTATGAAACCCCGGTGAGTAGGCACAGGGCATGTCCGCCCCAAAACTATAAGTTAAAGGGCATGTCCGCCCCCAAAACTATAAGTTAAAGGGCATGTCCGCCCCCAAAACTAAGTTAAAGGGCATGTCCGCCCCCAAAACTATAAGTTAAAGGGCATCATGTCCGCCCCCAAAACTAAGTTTAAAGGGCATGTCCGCCCCCAAAACTATAAGTTAAGGGCATGTCCGCCCCCAAACTATAAGTTAAAGGGCATGTCCGCCCCCAAAACTATAAGTTAAAGGCATGTCCGCCCCCAAAACTATAAGTTAAAGGGCATGTCCACCCCTTTTGGACAATTTTTCATATAGTAGGGCTAGTTCCCCCACCCTAACTGCTATATATATTTTCCAGAGCTCCCCCCGATCTTTACTTACCTTCCCTCTGCTGCACTGCCTGAAACTGCAAGCAGGGGGCGGACCAGCAGCCGGTCCCTGATTGGCTGAGAAGCAGCCAATCACGGACGCGGCTGCCAGCAGTTCAGAACGCCGGAGGAGAGAGGGAAGGTAGTAGAGTTCGGGGGAGTCTCTGGAAAATATTATATAGCGATTGGGGCTGGGGGAACTAGCTCTAATATTTGGCAAAGGATTTACACTAGGGGGAGGGAGAACAAAACGGGTGGTAGAGGGAGTGGGGGAGGGAGTGAAGGGCTGCTCTGAGCAAGCCAAAAACCTCTGAGAGGACAGCTCAGAGGCGGAAACAATTTCCCTGGTGGCCAGTTTTCTGGACTTTGGGGGACTTTACAGGAGAACCATTTGGAGCTGGGATGTAAGGTAAGGATTTTGTGCACTACACAGTGGGGCCAGTAGTGGGGGAAATTATAGTTTTGGGGGTGGACATGCCCTTTAACCCACTACTGGCCCCACTCTGTAGTGCAATAAAATCCTTACCTTACATCCCAGCTCCAATGGTTCTCCTGCTATGTCCCTCCAAAGTCCCAAAAAATGGCCACCAGGAGCCTGGCAAAGTCCATATAGGACTCTGCCTCCTGTCTCCCCTCCGGGAGAATTTGCACATGCCCAGTGCAGCCCTCCCCCCCTCCCTCCCCCTTTCCTCTCCCTCCCACTAGTGTAAAGACCCTTTGGGTACTGTAGTCTCCCACCCCCACCCGCAATATTATTATTCCAGAAACTCCCCAATCATTACTTACCTTCCCTCTCTCCTCTGGCGTTGGCCTTTAATAGGTGCATAACAGTAAATCATCGGTTACCATCTCTGGTCTTGTGAGACCCAACCCAAGTACTGAACAAAAAGACATTGGGCTCCTTACCGTGTAATATATAAGGGATAACGTTCCCCTACCGTGTTATATATAAGGGATAACGTTCCCCTTACCGTGTAATATTAAGGGATAACGTTCCCCTTACCGTGTTATATATAAGGGATAACGTTCCCTTACGTGTATATATAGGGATACGTTCCCCTTACAGTGTAATATTAAGGGATAACGTTCCCCTTACAGTGTAATATATAAGGGATAACGTTCCCCTTACAGTGTAATTATATAAGGGATAACGTTCCCCTTACAGTGTATTATAAGGGATAACGTTCCCCTTACGTGTATATAAGGGATAACGTTCCCCTTACAGTGTAATATATAAGGGATAACTTCCCCTTACAGTGTAATTATAAGGGATAACGTTCCCCTTACAGTGTAATATATAAAGGATAACGTTCCCCTTACAGTGTAATATATAGGGATAAGTTCCCCTACAGTGTAATTATAAGGGATAACGTTCCCCTTACAGTGTAATATATAAGGGATAATTTCCCCTTACAGTGTAATATATAAGGGATAATGTTCCCCTACGTGTAATATAGGATAATGTTCCTACAGTGTAATATATAGGATAAGTTCCCCTTACAGTGTAATATATAAGGTAACGTTCCCCTTACAGTGTAATATATAAGGATAACGTTCCCCTTACAGTGTAATATATAAGGGATAAGTTCCCCTTACAGTGTAATATATAAGGGATAACGTTCCCCTACAGTGTAATTATAAGGGATACGTTCCCCTTACAGTGTAATATATAAGGGATAACGTTCCCCTTACAGTGTATATATAAGGGATATGTCCCCTACAGTGTAATATATAAGGATAATGTTCCCTTACAGTGTAATATATAAGGTAAACGTTCCCCTTACAGTGTAATATATAAGGGATAACGTTCCCCTTACAGTGTAATATTAAGGGTAATGTTCCCCTTACAGTGTAATATATAAGGATAATGTTCCCCTTACAGTGTAATATATAAGGGATAACGTTCCCTTACAGTGTAATATATAAGGGATAACGTTCCCCTTACAGTGTAATATATAAGGGATAATGTTCCCCTTACAGTGTATATATAAGATAATGTTCCCCCACAGTGTAATATATAAGGATAATGTTCCCTTACAGTGTATATATAAGGATAACGTTCCCCTTACAGTGTAATATATAAGGGATAACGTTCCCCTTAAGTGTAATAAGGGATACGTTCCCCTTACAGTGTAATATAAGGGATAATGTTCCCCTTACAGTGTAATATATAAGGATAATTCCCTTACAGTGTAATATATAAGGTAATGTTCCCCTTACAGTGTATATATAAGGATAATGTTCCCCTTACAGTGTAATATATAAGATAATGTTCCCTTACAGTGTAATATATAAGGATAACGTTCCCCTTACAGTGTAATGTATAAGGATAACGTTCCCCTTACAGTGTAATGTATAAGGGGTAATTTTCCCCTTACAGTGTAATATATAAGGGATAACGTTCCCCTTACAGTGTAATATATAGGGATAACGTTCCCCTTACAGTGTAATATATAAGGATAATTTCCCCTTACATTGTAATATATAAGGGATAATGTTCCCCTACAGTGTATATATAAGGATAATGTTCCCTTACAGTGTAATATATAGATATTTTCCCTTACAGTGAAATATAAGGATAACGTTCCCCTTACAGTGTAATATATAAGGGATAACGTCCCCTTACAGTGTAATATATAAGGGATAATGTTCCCCTTACAGTGTATATATAAGGGATAATGTTCCCCTTACAGTGTAATAATAAGGGTAATGTTCCCCTTACAGTGTAATATATAAGGGATAATGTTCCCCTTACAGTGTAATATAAAGGATAATGTTCCCCTTACAGTGTAATATATAAGGATAATGTTCCCCTTAAGTGAATATATAAGGGATATGTTCCCTTACAGTGTAATATATAAGGGATAACGTTCCCCTTACAGTGTAATATATAAGGATAATGTTCCCCTTACAGTGTAATATATAAGATAATGTTCCCCTTACAGTGTAATATTAAGGATAATGTTCCCCCACAGTGTAAATATAAGGGATATGTTCCCCTTACAGTGTAATATATAAGGATAATGTTCCCTTACAGTGTAATATATAAGGATAACGTTCCCCTTACAGTGTAATATATAAGGGATAACGTTCCCCTTACAGTGTAATATATAAGGGATAACGTTCCCCTTACAGTGTAATATATAAGGGAATGTTCCCCTTACAGTGAATATATAAGGATAATGTTCCCCTTACAGTGTAATATATAGGATAATGTCCCCTTCAGTGTAATATATAAGGGATATGTTCCCCTTACAGTTTATATATAAGGATAATGTTCCCCTTACAGTGTAATATATAAGGATAATGTTCCCTTACATGTAATATATAAGGATAACGTTCCCTTACAGTGTAATATATGAGGATAATGTTCCCTTACAGTGTATATATAGGATAATGTTCCCCTTACAGTGTAATATATAAGGATAAGTTCCCCTTACAGTGTAATATATAAGGATAACGTTCCCTTACAGTGTAATATATAAGGGATATGTTCCCCTTACATGTAATATAAGGATAACGTTCCCCTTACAGTGTAATATAAGGGATATAAAGGATATTCAGGGAGATTCAATAAAGTTCTTATCGTTTAAAATGGTGCTAATTTTGCCCCAACCAATCAGAACTTATTTAACATTTGAAAGGTAACATCTGATTGGTTGGGCAAAATTAGCACCATTTTAAACGATAAGAACTTTAATTGAATAACCCTAATTATGTCACCCGAGTTCGGTGAACATAGAAATGTATTCAGGGCAGGGAATTCAGAGTTGAGGTAATATCCTTACTCCATACTTAGATTTAGTTTTCTTTTAGCTGAAAATCTTTAATAAAACTAAATGGATTAACCTTCCCAAAAGGTTCCAACCAGAGTTCCTCCCACTGACACTGTAGCTCTGGTATATTACTCAGCCTGATTACAGAAATTAACTAAATATGAGGAAGCTGCTATATTATCGGTCTCTGGTCAGTACTTTCTTTACATATCGCCGCGGGGTTAACTAGTATATATAATATATATTGTATAAATCTAATGCATGTGTCCAGAACCACTGGTATAATAACATGAAATACAGACTAATAGTATAGAGCCATTTATCTGACTGATGTGTGACTTTTGAATTGAAAACACAGGATCTTTTTTTTTTTGTGCAAAACACCACAGTGAGGTAAGTAGGACAGGGCACTAGATAACGGAAACGCATATACTTACCGAGAGTTTCTTTTCCTGGCCATCCCTCTTGGCAGCAATGACACATGGGTATTTCCCCGCCTCCTCCAATCAGAAGACGCAGACTCAGTTTGAAAGTAAATAGTCCCTCCTCCATGGGTTGTGGAGTAGTTTCAAAGCTTAAAAGAAAAGAAAAAAGGGAAGGGGGTTCCCAGAGGGATGGCCAGGAAAGGAAACTCTCGGTAAGTAGGATATGAGTTTCCGTTTTCCAGGTCATCCCTTACAGCAATGACACATGGGTTGTACCCCAGCAATACTAGGGAGGGAAAGAAAAAATAGGAGTTTTTCCTAAAAACAAAAAAAAAAATTAATGTAATTAGAGGCTTTTGCCACAGCTCCTAATACCCAGTGGCCAAAATCTGCCCTCTTAGAACTTCTTAGGTCCAATTTATATTGTGTAATGAAAGTATTGAGTTGCCCAGTACATATTTCATCAGCTGACGCCCCTGCTTCTGCTGCCCAGATACGCCGCTATACTTCTTGTAGAGTGAGCACGGATATTAGAAGGAGGTGCCATTTTCTGGACTGCATAAGCCTTCTGAATAGCCTTGACAATCCATCTTCTCAAGGTTCCGACGATGCTGCTTCCCCTTATTACTTCCAACAGGAATTGCAAATAATCGGTTTTCCTAAAGGATGATTTTTCTCTCAATTTAAGACATTCTGAGCCATCCACTTCTCCATTTCTTCCTGTCCTTCGTAATTGGCATTGCTGGAAGTATATCGGCTGATTTAGATGAAATGCAGACATTACTTACTGTAAACATTCATCAACTGGATATAGGTGACCGAATTTGGATGGAAAATGAGATGATACCTGAAGATAATGCATCAGTAGAAGAACTTCCAAGGACATATCCATTAGGGACAAGACAAGTGGAAGACCCCACTGTGGGAAAAGATTATTCTTTGGAGGCTTTATCTTAAAACTCTCTGAATGAACTTTTAACTGAGCATCCGAAAAAAAGAGATTCTCCCCTAACTGCAGATAGCAGCAGAATTTGCCACTTGATAGTATTAAAGGACATTATTAAAACTCCAAAACTTGCAGAACTGATTCTCCTGAGCAATGGGTTCCATGGACGTCTTGGCCAGTTGGGAAAAATTGCAATTACCTCCATATTTGATCCCAGGATTTTCTTCAGGACTTTGAATATAAAGGTATGGGAGGGAAGTTGTAAGCCCATTCCATTCAAATCCTGCCAACGCATCTGTGGCCAGGGCTTTCTTCATTAGGTCGACATCTGGAAGACCCGACTTGTACATCAATTTCTGGAATATTTGAGGATGAAGGGACCACTCTCCCGGATTCATTTTTTGGCTGGGACAGACTGTCTGCTAGACTCCTGCAACATATTGAGCCGATACGTCTTCGAGATTGTTCTGTGCTATTCCAAATTACCTTGATCTCTCTCATCATTCTCACACTTTGTTCCCCCTTGTTCTTTATATAACTGCTGCAGCTGATTGTCTGTACAATATGATGGAGTTCCCTTCTTACATGCTGAAACGCAAGGAGAGCTTGGAGATGGCTTTCAGTTCTAGGACACTGGATGGTAGCAGACTCAGGTTTTTCTGAACCCATGGAGGAGGGACTATTATACTTTCAACGGAGTCTGTTTCTTCTGATTGGTTGGAGGCGGGGAAATACCCATGTGTCATTGCTGCACAGGGATGGCCTGGAAATATGGTAACACTCTTGGTAGAGGTGGTAATGAAAAATAAATTATTTTAAGGAAATTGCCTGACAGCCACGACCAGGAAGAAGAACGTCTGTCAGCACAGAGGCTCTCTGCTCCTGTTTTTGCTCGAACAAGCTTGGGCCCAGGCGGCAAGGCACCGGGTCAGAAAGTCCCCCTTGAGATGCATCGTTGAGATTTCTAAATATTGGGATTTAGGGTCCTCTACCAGAATATTAAGTTTATTAGGCAGGACATTACCTTTAAGGTGAGGTGGGGTTAAAGGAGGAAAAGCGCTCTCCACAGAGCATACCATGAAATAGAGCCTTACACAGAAGGTACTTGAGCCCTCATCCTATTAATATATAATTAGTGGAAAAGAGGAATAACTGTCACTTCCAGCGTTCTCAGAGAAATCAGTAGACATGCAAAATGTGTTCCTATCTGTAAGTTTATCAAACAAACATCACTTCCTGTCTTGCAAACAGAAGCTGGATTCTCCTCCTAAAGGAAGTCTTATGTCTATGGAGAAGGGAGAGCGAATATGCATGTGTGTCTGAAGAAAGTTTTGATTGATTAAGATTGTTTATGCTTTACAAACAACACATAATTGGGTGTAATACAGAACTTCCTTCAGTTTAAACACAGTGACAGGTGTGGTTAAACCTTCCATTTTGACCATATTAAAATAGGGGTTTCAGCTGAAGTACTTCATAACTTTATATATTTTGTCATGTACCTAACATAAGTGAGTAGTATACGGTTATAGTAATTTAGATGGTAATAGTGAGAAATGCCACATATACTTAACACACCTTTCTTATATGTATATTATATCCCCCACCACACTTGGTAGCTCCTAAAACTATACTATATTGTTATACAAGAAGAGGATTACACACACACCATTGATATATTCTAGTAGAAGCGGTTATATTTTTTTGTCTCTGGTCATTTGGCACGTCTTGTCTGTTTGTTGTAACAATTTGCACTCAGGAGACCAGGTCCGTCCCTAATTGTGGGAAACCTGTAACCCCTAACCATCACTGTGTATAGTTCTGTTCAGTACTAAGTGCCCATTCCTATTCATTTTTTACCTTTTTAGACACGGCTGTTCCAACAATCGGACACCAGTCCCCCCACAGGGATCCAGTTATGGTGCTCCCATTAGTGCGGTAATAGGTTCACATCTCCTAAATGTAAATCTCAAACACAGCTTAATACCATGTGCCGCTCTGTACATACATGAACAGGAAAGCACAGTCCCCATTATAAATGAATACAAGCCTTATCTGGCCTGTACATGTATGTGAATTCCTCCTATGCCAATCGCAGACTATACATGTATGTAAATTCCTCCTATGCCAATCCCAGATTGTAATGTATGTATTACACCACACTCAAAGAACATACATGTATAAATCCCTCTTAGGCCAATCCAAACTGTACATGCTGTGGGCCTTGATCCCACTCTTTCTCCAGCAAACATCTCACCTTCTGTAAAGCCTCCTGCTGCTCTGGTGTAAGGGGAGGGTCCCATTTTAGATGCTGTGCTCTGCCCATTTTCTAGTTTGATGGAGTCACCCACCCTGTAAACATAAACCCATACATATTAAACAGTGACATCCCCCAGTGTGGACTCTGTATAGAAATATATAATGTAAAAATATATATAGTAGATATAGTATATAATATGGTAGATACAGCATCTAGACAGATATGTAGAGATAGTATAAGATGTGGTAGATACAGTATCTAGACAGATAATGTAGAGATAGTATATAGATATGGTAGATACAGTATCTAGACAGATAATGTAGAGATAGTATATAGATATGGTAGATACAGTATCTAGACAGATAATGTGAGATAGTATATAGATATGGTAGATACAGTATCTAGACAGATAATGTGAGATAGTATATAGATATGGTAGATACGTATCTAGATAATGTAGAGATAGTATATAGATGTGGTAGATATAGTATCTAGATAATGTAGAGATAGTATATAGATGTGGTAGATACAGTATCTAGACAGATATGTAGAGATATATACAGATATGGTAGATACAGCATCTAGACAGATAATGTAGAGAATGTATATAGATGTGGTAGATACAGTATCTAGACAGATAATGTAGAATAGTATATAGATGTGGTAGATACCGATCTAGACAGATAATGTAGATATAGTATAATAGATGTAGATACAGTATCTAACAGATAATGTAGACAGTATATAGATATGGTAGATACAGTATCTAGACAGATAATGTAGACATAGTATATAGATATGGTAGATACAGTATCTAGACAGATAATGTAGACAGTATATAGATATGGTGATACAGTATCTAGACAGATAATGCAGACAGTATATGATATGGTAGATAACGTATCTAGACAGATAATGCAGACAGTATATAGATAGGGTAGATACAGTATCTAGATAGATAATGTAGAGATAGTATACAGATATGGTAGATACAGTATCTAGATAATGTAGAGATAGTATATAGATATGTAGATACAGTATCTAGACATATAATGTAGAGATAGTATACAGTATGGTAGATTAGTATCTAGACAGATAATGTAGAGATAGTATATAGATAGGGTAGATACAGTATCTAGATAGATAATGTAGAGATAGTATACAGATATGGTAGATAAGTATCTAGATAGATACGTAGAGATAGTATTAGATATGGTAGATACAGTATCTAACAGATAACGTAGAGAGATAGTATAAGATGTGGTAGATACGTATGACAGATAATGTGAGATAGTATATAGATGTGGTATACAGTATCTAGACAGATAATGTAGAGATAGTATATAGATGTGGTAGATACAGTACTAGACAGAAATAATGTAGACAGTATATAGATATGGTAGATACAGTATCTAGACAGATAATGTAGACATGTATATAGATATGGAGATACAGTATCTAGACAGATAATGTAGTCAGTTATAGATATTGTAGATACAGTATCTAGACAGATAATGTAGACAGTATATAGATATGGTAGATACAGTATCTAGATAGATATGTAGAGTAGTATACAGATATGGTAGATATAGTATCTAGATAATAATGTAGAGATAGTATACAGATATGTGAGATACAGTATCTAGACATAATGTATAGATAGTATCAGATATGGTAGATATTATCTAGACAGATAATGTAAGAGATAGTATAACAGATATGGTAGATACAGTATCTAGATAGATAATGTAAGATAGTTATAGATATGGTAGATCCAGTTCTAGACATATATGTAGAGATAGTATATAGATGTGGTAGATACAGTATCTAGACAGATAATGTAGAGATAGTATATAGATGATATAGATAGATAATGTAGAGATAGTATATCAATTTGGTCGATATAGTATCTAGATAGATAATGTAGAGATAGTATACAGATATGGTAGATATAGTATCTAGATAGATAATGTAGAGATAGTATATAGATGTGGTAGATATAGTATATAGATGTGTAGATATAGTATATAGATAATGTATAGATAGTATATAGATATGGTAGATGTGGTATATAGAGATGGTATATAGATATTGTATATAGAGATGGTATATACAGAGAGTATATAGAGATGGTATAATGAAGAGTATATAGATGGTATAGAGAGGGTGTATAGAGAGGGTGTATAGAGAGGGTGTATAGAGAGGTGTATAGAGAGGGTGTATAGAGAGGGTGTATAGAGAGGGTGTATAGAGAGGGTTATATAGAGGGTATAGAGAGGGTATATAGAGAGGGTATAGAGGGTATCATAGAGAGGGTATCATAGAGAGGGTATCATAGAGATGGTATCATAGAGAGGGTATCATAGAGATGGTATCATAGAGAGAGTATACAGAGATGGTGTATAGAGAGGGTATAGAGATGGTATAGAGAGAGAGTATAGAGAGATGGTATAGAGAGAGAGTATAGAGAGAAGGTATAGAGAGAGAGTATATAGAGATGGTATATAGAGATGGTATAGGGAGGGTATAGAGAGAGAGTATATAGAGATGGTATAGGGAGGGTATAGAGAGAGAGTAATAGGAGTAGTATATAGACGATATAGAGACGGTTATAGAGAGACGGTATGGAGACGGTATAGAGAGACGGTATAGAGGACGGTATCGAGAGAACGGTATAGAGAGACGGTATAGAGAGACGGTATAGAGAGACGGTATAGAGAGACGGTATATGGAGACGGTATAGAGAGACGGTATATAGAGACGGTATAGAGAGACGGTATATGGAGACGGTATAGAGAGACGGTATATAGAGACGGTATAGAGAGACGGTATATGGAGACGGTATAGAGAGACGGTATATAGAGACGGTATAGAGAGACGGTATATAGAGACGGTATAGAGAGAGGGTATATCGATACGGTATAGAGAGAGAGTATATAGAGACGGTATAGAGAGAGAGTATAGAGAGACGGTATAGAGAGAGAGTATATAGAGACGGTATAGAGAGAGAGTATATAGAGACGGTATAGAGAGAGAGTATATAGAGACGGTTATAGTAGAGGAGATATATGAGACGGTATAGAGAGAGAGTATATAGAGACGGTATAGAGAGAGAGTATATAGAGACGGTAAAGAGAGAGAGTATATAGAGACGTATAGATGCTAAGATGGGAAGAAAAACAAGAGATTCGTTTTATTTCATAGGAAGTGTCCAGTTTATCCAACTCCTATCCACATCTGAAGGCAACCGATTGCAGCACAGCAAATCTAGTGGGATCGGATCACGTTAAAACATGCTAGTGTGACCCTTACTGCCTATATAACATATAAGGAATAATGTGCCCCTTACAGTGTAATATATAAGGGATAATGTGCCCCTTACAGTGTAATATATAAGGATAATGTTCCCCTTACAGTGTAATATATAAGGGATAATGTACCCCTTACAGTGTAATATATAAGGAT
>JAACNH010000662.1:0-40000 GCA_019447015.1 Hymenochirus boettgeri
GCGACTCAAAAATCGGTGCGTTAGATCGTCATTAACGTTCCTAATAGTCTCTGGCCAACTTGAGTCTCCCCAATGATTAATGTTATTTGGACCCAGAAAGAAGAGAATCGGGAAGAGTGAAATTGTTGTTAGCTATGGAAAGGTCCCACGACCAGATCCCCCAGTTCTCTCCGTCATTGTATTTCCTTCTTCCCTTCTTATTATGGTGCTTTAAATGTACAGAAAGTCCTCTGAATTAGCATTGTGTCTTAAATGGTTCTCAGCTCAAACCCGTGCAGAATAATTCATCGCCCTCCGCCTAACACCACTCCTATCATTAATCCTCTCCATTAGAATTCAAGGGAGAAAGAAGAGTTGTCGTAAATAATGTCTTTGGAGCGGGTAAAGCCGACATTATGGCGAAAAACCCTCCGGGACAGGGTCAAAATTTTGCTGCAAAGTCAACAACAGATCCATTCCTCCCAAAACCAGGTTCAGGTAACACTATCCTTACAGTAAATCTCTTGGAGCTCTTAATTATAAAAGTCTTTAAAATCCTCTCAGGGTTACATACAAATACATCACCAGCTTACTTAAACGTTAACTTTATCGTTTGTTATCATAGAACTTTGCCAGGTTCATGACGAACTATATGATCAAAGAAGCAAACTTACGCCTCGTAAATATGAGCATAGTGTGGTGGCTTTGAATCAAGATATCGTCCATCCTAGTCCAAACCTTTTATTACCCCTACCATAATGTCTGTATAACAGTTACATAGTAAATAGTATTGGGTTGTAATAAAGGACATACGTCCATCTCTCCAACCTTATGACCACCATAAGTCGGTATCAACGTAATAGTAACATAGGTGTATTGGAGGTTGTATAAAGACAGACGTCCCTATGTCCAACTTTTATACCTACCCATAAGGTCTGTATAACAGTTACATAGTAAATAGTAGTGGAGGTTGTATAAAGACATACGTCCATCTAGTCAACCTTTATACCATACCCATAAGGTCTGTATACAGGACATAGTAACATAGTATTGGAGGTTTGTATAAAGACATATGTCCATCGAGTCAAAACCTTTATGCCCTACCCATAATGCATTGTATAAAAGTTACAATGTACACAGTATTGGAGTTGTTATAGAAGAATTCCGTCCATCAGTCAACGGTTATACCCTACCCTAATGTCTGTTAACATTACATAGTTAAAATTAGTATTGGAGTTGTATAAAGACCATACGTCCATCTAGTCCAACCTTTTATACCCCTACCCATATGCCTGTACTAACAGTTACATAGTAACAGAGTATTGAGGCTTTGTATAAAGACATACGTCAATCTAGTCAACATTGTCCCCCATACCCTAAGGTTGCTTAAACAGGTACATAGTAACACAAGGATTGGAGTTGATAAAGGATATACGTCCTCTAGTCCAACCGTTATACCATCTACCCAGAAATAATTGTCTGCAGAACAGTTACATAGTAACATAGTTGGAGGTGGCTATACAAGACATACGGTCCATCTAGTCCAACCCTTTATACCCTACCCCTATGTTGTATCTAACCAGTTAATAGTACTAGTATTGGAGGTTGTTATAAGAAATTACGCCATCTAGTCCAACCTTTAACCTCCTACCCGTAAGTCTGGTCTACAGTTAATAGGAACATTTAGTAGTGGAGGTTGTATAAAGACATACGTCCATTAGTCACAACAACCTTTATACCCTACCAATAAGTTGTATAAACAGTACATAGTAACATAGTATGGAAGGTTGGTGAAAGACATACGTCCATCTAGTCCACCCTATACCCTACCCATAAGTCTTATAACAGTTACATAGTAAATAGTTATTGGAGGTTGTATATAAAGAAATTACGTCCATTAGCCCAACCCTTATACCCTACCCATAATTGTCTGTATAACAGGTGACATAGTCACATAGTATGGAGGTTGTATACCGACATACGTCCATCTAGTCCACACCTTTATACCTCCATAATGTTGTTACAGTTACATAGTAACATTTAGTATTGGAGGAGGTTGTATACAGACACTAGTCCATCTGTCACAACCTTTTATACCTACCCAAATGTCTGGTTATAACAGTTTACATAGTAACATAAGTACTGGAGGTTGTATATACAGACATTACGTCTTAGTTCCAACCTTATACCCTACCCTAATGGTTGTATAAACAGTTGAATGATAAAATAGTATGGAGGTTGTATAATAGACATATGGTCCATCTAGTCACCCTTTATGCCCTACCCAGTAATGTTGTCTAAACAGTTACAGAGTACATAGTATTGGAGGTGTATACAGACATACGTCCATCTAGTCCAACCTTTCATACCCTACCAATAGGTCTGTAAACAGTTACATAGTAACATAGCAGTGGAGGTTGGATAAACACATCACGCTCCTTCTAGTCCAACCTTTATACATACCCATAATGTCTGATAACAGTTACATAGAACATGGATGGAGTATGGATAAAGACATATGGCATTAGTCAACTTTATGCCCTACCCATAAGCCTGTATAACAATTACATAGTAATAGAATTGGAGGTGGTTTTAATAATAGACATTCCATTTAGTATAACCTTTATAATCACTTAATGCCGTGTCTAACAGTTACAGGAAGTATTTGACTTAAGAAACCTAAGCAGCCCTCGCGTAACTATCGAATGCGATGAACCTACGGTACCAAATCGGCGGGACGGTAATAGTAACCAGTCATCCGGGTAAACAAATCTACCCTAATCTACAGGCAACTTTTGCATGTTAATTGCTTATATGTGGGACCAGTCGCGGAGCAGCGCCCATGACAAAAGCAAAGGTAATTATAAGAGACATCCCTAGTATGTGTAGTTGGACATTCAGTTTGATTACCGGTGGAAAAGGGATAATAAGGAATAGCTGTAACCCAAAGAATTATGACTATAATATGTGGCTCATTCGTCGAATGAGTTGCAAAGAATTTGTAAGCTGTTTTGGGGATTTTTCGAGGGCCGGTGCAAGTTAGGCTCTGCTAACGTTCTGTATTAGACAATTAATCCGCACAGCCCGTGATACATCGAGTCTACTGGAAATACACGAAAAGACTAAGATGCCTGTGTTTGAAAGGAAGGTAAAACGGGGTCATGGGGCCTCTCCGGATAATAAGAAAAGCCAGGAAAAAAAACCGGAAATTCTCTCCAATTACAAAGCTATTTATCTCCGGAGAGATCGTCGCTGTCTGAAGGTGTTACAGCCCCCGCTGTTTTCAGAATTCACGGACGTGTCCATACAATAAACGACGTTCTGTGGATTGTTTGTCCTTAGAAAGGAACTTATGATCAATACGGCAAAAGGGTAAAGGAGAACTGAAGTGATACGTTTAAATTTAATATGTCTGAAGCATCGATTATAAAGCCATCACGTGCCTGAACACAAACCATAACGCAATATTAATCAGACTGACCTGGGTATTGGGCAGGGGCTGTTCATTAGGGGTCCTTTGTTTATATTTGTTGTTGTGTTTAATGGCAGCCTAGTACTGGACTGTCGAGCCTTGTTCTAAAATGCATATGTCTTGGACTGGTCCATGGAAGATCGGCGATGGGGGCAGGGCTTTAAACCAACCCCACCCACTATAGAGACGGTGGTCAGAACGATCACTGTCGGTTTGGCAGAAGTAGCTACAGCAACTAGAGATGGACTTGAATCAACCCGAGATCGAGCCGAACTATTCAAGTTCCAACGAACTTGATTCTCAAACTATCCCAGACCCAGATAATTATCGAATGTTTCGGATATGCGAGTAAATTGACTGTACTGGGGGGGGTTCTTTTTTTTCCGTTTTTTTCCCATATAGTTCAAAGTTCGAAAAGGGACAAAACTTTCGAAAGTTCGTCCATCTCGAAGCTAAAAGTTTAAATGGGGATGTTTGGAATACACAATCATCCGTTCGTTGATCCGGAGAGATGGGCAGACGGTGGTCAGTGGTTAGCACTGAACACCTTGCAGCTCTGAAGTCCTGAGTTCGATTCCACCCTTGGACACATCTGCAAGGAGTTTGTATGTTCCTCCGTGCTTGCGTGGGTTTCATAGGCACTCCTGTTCCCCCACAAATCTCAAGACATTACTGATGGTTGTATGTGTCAAATAAATGTGATTAGATTGTAAGCTCTTAGGGGCAGTGCCTGATGTGAAGTGTACATTGTCATGAAAGCGTAACGGGAGATTTGGTTGGTGAGATATAAATCCACAATAATAATAATATCGGCGGGACACCCGTAATAACAACTATCCAATTTTTTAGGGCGAAACGAAACGACTATAAGTGGGGTGTGTGTTTGGGGTCATTAAGGCGAAGCTTCTGGCCAACAATTGTAAGAATTTCTGTCTCTCTACCTTGACGAACGATACGGAGGGGGGTTCGTCTTCCCGGGCCCAGCAGAAAGAAACCGTTAAAGGACACGCATCCACATTGAAGTGTAGGTTACGCCGACTGCAAAATCAATTTCTGAATTACGAGCCGCCATAGCGGACTGAGGAGAGAAAGAGAAAAGGTCTCCGGAATTTAAAAGGGGCGGGGGCCGCATTGAATAAAAAGGCGGTTATTGAGCTGGGGCCCCAAAGAATCTTCAACACGCGACTGCCCCCTGAGAGATCACTCTCAGGACACAGAAACATAAAAGCCAAGAGCACCAAAAAAAAGAGTTTTCTTGTCTGTAAATGGGAACTTAGATGACTGCCTGGCCGTGAGCTTATATATAGGAGGGGGTTAAAGTTCTGGCCGATGAGGGAAGGAATTATTTCAGGGGTTAAATTTCTCTGCGGGGGGGGGTTGGTTTTAATTGGATACAAAGGAAATATCTCTAAAATTTGCACAGGCAGTGTAGGAAAGGGACATTAGATAACCCCTCTAGAGTTCTATCTTAAAGAGTATTATTCCACAAAGCATCGCGCTGAAGCAGATGGCAAGGCATATGTCTCCTCACCAACATCCCCGCTACCGAATAAGACAATATCAAACCCTCTAAACAAAATATTCAAATAAAAACCAAGGACCAGGAGGAACAACATTATCATGATGTCGGATTTTAAACCTCAGTTTTAAGAGAAGAACCCAAAACGTGAGCTGAGTACAGAATCCCCAGTCAGGGCACGCTATTTTGTCTAGTAAAGGTCGATGGAGCGTACGCCCCCTCGAATGCCACACTACTCCTCCTACAGGACCCTTAGCAACACATCTCCATTGCCCCAACCACTTGTGCACTTATGCCCCCACCCCTCTCGGCTTGGCCTGCTTTCTGCTCGCCAGTGCAGCCAAAAATCTGTAACCTGGTAAAATGCCATACAATAGCGCTTCCCTGTCAAATGATCATTTGTGACTTAATTAATTCTGCATGACCCCTTCGGGGTTAGAAATTCGAACGTTCCGTCGAAATGAGGTGGATGTTCGTTATTTTGGGAGTTCGGACTGCCATTGAGGGTTACCGAAATAAACCTTTGTACATCGATCAATCTCTTGAAAATGCAGTCCGATATCCTCGAAAGTACGGTCAGTTTTTGGATCTTAGTTTTCTCCGAGAGATCATAAATCCAAAAAGGCGTAACGAAACACCCGCGAGTTCATCCATCTCTAGTCTTTACAGGAGCTGGTGCTGTGATGAGCGGGAGGTGGTACGGGCAGGAAAATAGGGGACAATAGAGAGGAAATATAAGGAGGGATGCAGAGCGAAGGGATTAAAGGTTTTTAAGAGAAGGATTTCGTATTACCCATGCGTGTTTAACGGGAAGCGGTGTTGTCGGCAGAGGAGATTTGGGATCTGTTTATCTGAGAGAAAAACAAATTGTGCAGCAGAGACAGAGTAGTTTGGGATGAAGGGGAGAGAGGGAAGCCGGAAGACCAGTAAGTAGTAGGTTACAATAGGTAAGGCATCCATGATAGGATGAAGCGCATGCATAAAGCATAGCGGTATCTAAGTACTTAAGTACGTAGCCTGTGTGAATTGATATTTCCTCTGAGATAATCCAATTGTTCCGTTTAAAGGCAACACCCTTTAATACCCTGAAAATGTCTTACGTTTAGGGATAATAACAGTTAAAAATCGACCTATGTGCTCAATGGGTTGTGTTTGTATGGCTATGTAGGAAGATAAAGATTGATTGATTCGGAAATTTAATATGAGGATGTTTGTCAAACCTGAAAGGGACATTGTTTTCGGGAATAGGGGTTTTTCTATCGAGAATCTCTCCTTATGGCTTTTATTCACCCCCAATTAGAAATGGATTTGGATGTTTAGTAGATACCGGACCATTTAGGATAAGAAATCCCTGTTTCCATCTGCTGCTAGATATAGATTTCCCTAGAAAACTCTGTACTGGTTCAACTGTTTGTATGAACACTGGCATGGAAGTTTAGGTTTTAGGTGATAAGGTGAGGGGGGGAAATATGAGAATCCGTTTTTAATAGATCCGTGGTTATATTTCTAATGTATCTCAAGATCTAAGCTTACAAAATCCTCCTCCACTAATTAAAAGAATCCATGTGAAGGTGACGAAGAGTGGAAAGTGTCCCAAGGACAGGAAGAAACAATGGACAGATTGTTGCCACCACAAAAAAGGCATATGTATAAAAGTCTGGTCATCCATTAATATCTTAGAGGTTCTGTCTATCAACAACACCCCATTTCTCCTCCTATGGCCAACATCTGTCCATCGCAATGATTTATTTCTCGTCAGTTTGATCTGTTGGACTTTTGGGGCACGATTTGTGGTTCTCACGGAGAGGCCGCCTAAGCCAAATGGCTCACTCTGCCCATGGGAGAGGCGTACCAGACTCTTCGCTTGTCAGTGAATGTACTGTTCTCTGTCGGTCAGTCGTATTGTGACTGTTCTCCTGTCTGTCTGTATCAGTGTATTTGTGCTGTTCTCTTTCACCTTATGATTGGACACGGACAACATCGAATTACCAGTACAGGCTTGTACTGTTGTGATGTGACGGTGTGTTTGACGGACAAAAAAATTTGAAAATACAACTTATTTACTTATGTCTATATGTATATGTAAAGGAAAGTGAAATGAATCAAAGGTCAAATTGACACAACACAGTATGTGTACTAACAATAAACAGAACCCTTTAATAACCTTTAGTCTTATCCATGAAGCCATGAAGGGTTAAAACTTCCTGCTGGCACTGCTCCATCCCAGCTGTGACACGGAGGAAGTCTCTGCCCCACTGATCGCTGCTATAATGTCACCCCGACACCTGTAATAAAAATGCATATGCATGCCTCTGCAAGTGAAGCTGCCCATCCATTAATAACGGTGCATGCTAACGGCACCACTGATACCACGGTAACCAATACCATACACACGTTGCCACTGATAACGGTACCACTGATTAAACAGGTTAACCCATACCATAACGGGGCACTGATACGGCTACACTGATACCACGGTAACCCATTTAACCCATAACGGTGTGCCACTGAACTTGTCATGTCTTGACAACTGGCAAAACAAAGGATCATTTCTTTTCCACCATCAAAGGTTTTTCTGAATGCAGTGGGTCATGCATCTGAATATAGGATAATAAAGGACCAGTGATCCCCCCCCCCCTTAATGGGAGCTCAAGTTGGGAGTTTTGTTGGTGAGTTTCCAATAAACTCAACTTAACCCTTGGAGTGCGACTAGGCATTTATCTGGCCAATAAAAAGCCTTCGTATTTCTAAAAAGACCCACACAGAGTGTGACAATAGGCACTGTAGCCCCATGATGGTAAGACTAAGAGGACATCCGGACCAGCACCAGGTACAGATCAAATAGTCAATTGGTAGCCCCATTGAGTGGAAGACTAAGATGGAATCTGAGACATCACCAGGACAGATCAATCGTCACTTGTAGCCACCATGAGGTAAGACTAGATGGAACTGGACCATCACCCAGGTAAAGATCCAATAGTCACTGTACCCAATGATGGTAAGACTAGATGGACCCTGCGACCATCACACAGGTACAGATACAATAGTCATGTAGCCCCATGATTGGTTAGGACTAGATGACATGCCGACCATTCACCCGGTACAGATCAATAGTCACTGTCGCCCCCATGAGGTAAGACTCAGATGGACCCCTGCCGAGACAATCCCCAGGTACAGATCCAATAGTTCCTCGTTGTAACCCAAGATTTGTTAAGATAAGAGGGCTGCAGAAGCATCACCAAGGTACAGATCCCAATAGTCCATGTAGCCCCATGATGGTAAGACTAAGAGGAACTGCCGACATCCCCCGGACAGATCCCAATAGTCACTGTAGCCCATGATGGTAAGGACTAAGATGGGCCTGCGAGCATCACCCAGGTACAGATCAACAATAGTCATGGTAGCCCCATGAGGTAAGCTAAGAGGAACCTGACGACCATCACCAGGTCAGATCCAATAGTCATGGATACGCCCCATGGATGGAAGACTAAGGATGGAACATGCCGACCATAACCAGGATAAGATCCAATGTCACGTAGCCCCCAGTGCTTGGTAAGACTAAGATGGGCACTGCACGACCCATCCCCCAGTTACAGATCCAAATAGTCACTGAGCCCCATGATGGTAAGACGAAGAGGGCCTGCCGACCACACCCCAGGTTAAGATCCTAATAAGTAACTGTAGACCCATGATGGTAAAGGATAAGATGGACCTGCCGACCATCCCAGGTACAGATCCAATAGTCCACTGTAGCCCCCATGATTGGTAAGACTAAGATGGGCCTGCCAGACCATCACCCAGGTCACAGATCCAATAGGACTGTAGGCCCCATGAGGTACGACTAAGATGGGCCTCCAAACCATCCCCCCAGGTTTACAGATCAAGAGTCACTGTAAGTACCATGATGGTAAGACCAAGATGGAACTGCTCGACCATCCCCCCAGGTACAGATCCAATAGTCACTGTAGCCCATGATGGTAGGAACTAAGATGAGAGCCCTGCGACAATCACACAGGTTACAGAGTCCCAATAGCCACTGTAGCCCCATTATGGTAAGACTAAGAGGGACCTGCCGCCATCACCAAGGTACAGATCCAATAGTCACTGTAGCCCCCATGATGTAAGACTAGATGGACTGCCCGACCATACACCCAGGTACAGGACCAATAGGTCACTGTAGCCCCCATGAGGTAAGACTAAGAGACTGCAACCATCACCCAGGAGGTAACAGATACAATAGTCACTGTAGACCACTGATGGAAGACTAGATGGGGCTGCCGACCATCACCCAGGTACAGATCAATAGTCCTGATAGGCTCCCATGATGGTTAAGACTAAAATGGGCATGCCGGACCATCACCCAGTACAGATCATAGTACTGTAGACCCCAGGACGGGTTAGGACTAGAGGGGCTGCCGGACCATCCCCCAGGTCAGATCCAATAGTACTGAGCCCCTGATGGTAGACTAAGATGGGCCTGCCGACCATCCCCAGGTTTACCAGATCCAATTCGTCACTGAGCCCCAGATGGTTAAGACTAAGATGGGCCTGCGACCCTCACCCAGGTACAGATCAATGTCACTGTAGCCCCAGATGGTTAAGATAGATGGGCCTGCCGGACCCAATCCCACCAGGGACAGATCCAATAGCACTGTATAGCCCCAATGAGGTAAGACTAGATGGGGCCTGCCGACCATCCCCAGGTACAGATCCAAATAGTCACGTTAGCCCATCGCTGTTAAGAACTTAAGAATGGGAACCTGACGACCATCACCCAGTACAGATCCAAATAGTCATGTAGCCCCCATGGATGGTACACAAGAGGGCCTGCCGACCATCCCCCAGGTACAGATCCATAGTCCCTGTTTTAAGCCACCATGTGGTAAGCTAAGAGGGCTCCCTGGCGACAATCCCAGTTATACAGATCAATAGTCACTGGTTAGCCCAATGATGGTAAGACTATAAGATGGGCCTGTCCCATCACCCAGTACCGATCCACTAAGTACTTGTAGCACATCCCATGATGGTTAAGCCTTATAAGACTAAGATGGACCGCCGACATCCCCAGGTTGACAGATCCAATAGTTCACTGTAGCCCCATGATGGGCTAAGACTAAGATGGGCCTTGCCGACCATCCCCCAGGTACAGATCCAATAGCAATGTAGCCCCATGATGGTAAGATAAGATGGACCTGCCGACACCATCCCCCAGGACAGATCAATAGTCCACTGTAGCCCCACTGTGGTAAGACAAGATGGGGACTGCCGGACATCACCCAGGTACAGATCCATAGTCACTGTAGCCCCCACGATGGTAAAGACTAAGAATGGGCTGCCCGACCATCCCCAGCGTAAGATCCAATAGTCACTGTTAGCCCCCAGATGTACGAATAACGATGGGCTGCCGACCATCCCCAGCGGTACAGATCAATAGTCATGCTAGCCCCCATGATGGTAGACTAAGAGGCATGCCGACCATCCCCCAGGTACAGATGATGGAAACGATGAGAGGGATTGCACACAATTAATGCTCTGTATTGTAGGTTTAGGGAGCTGCTATAGTTTCCAGCTTCGACGCAGAGCTGCAAAACGAGGATTCCCACAGCGGCTCCTGTCCCTGGAATCACAGCGTCCTGTCCTCGGGCTTCCCCAGCGTCCTGTCCCTGGCCTCAGACGTCATGTACCCTTGGCCTCCACAGCGTCCTTTCCCTGGGCCTCCCAGCCGTCCTGTCACTCGGTCTCCAGCGTACTGTCCTGGCCTCCAGACGTCCTTGTCCTGGCTCCCAGCGTCTGTCCTGGCCTCCAGAGTCCTGTCCACTGGCCTCCCAGCGTCCTGTCCTTGGCCCTCCAGCTACTGTCCCTGGCCTCCAAGAGTCCTGTCCGGCCTCCAGCCGTCCTGTCCATGGCCCCCACGGGGGGGAAAATCACTTCCCTGGAAAATGCTTAAAAATGCTTTAACTGGAAAAACGGGCATTATGTCCCCATCTTTCAATTTGTTACATTCCGAAAATGCGATCATATGATATGTCTGTGTGAATGAAAACAATAAAAGTGAAACAGGTAAAATGGAAACATACATTGGTTGTAATTGGTATCCCTGCAGGTAGTAGCATACTGCCAATGCAAGAACTACAAATCAAAGGTACCAAGACACAAAGACCAGAACGGATTTGGGTGTTACCATCCGTTTAGTGCTGCGAATGATACCACGTGATCGTCGCAACTCGGCGAGCAATGCGCCTCCATAACCAAATCCGGTGATGGGTGATTTGCAGGCGTTCTGCAAAAAACCGGACCGCGCGATGGAATTTGGCCACCCACGACCCAAAAGCAAATAAGTGAAAAGCGTTGACGAGCCGCGCACACATTCTGCGATTATGTAGGTTGCTGCAATCTGCGCATTCCGAAGTGCATTGACCCACGAAAAAAAATGGTGATAGCCTATGCGAAAGCATTAATTCCTAATGTTTGAGACCACAGTTGCCCTTTAAATCACTTTCCTTACTCCATGTGTTTATCTCTCATTCTATTTCTGTCACCCTTGGGGTGGTATGGTTACCCTGTCTTATGACTGTGAGATTTTATTTTAGTTTTAATTCGCCACACCTGTCCGTACGGAAAGCTCCTGATGTGAGAGATTGAACCAATGGCAGATGTCAGATTACACCCCATTCCCGGGACTTCCATTTATTTAAAGGGGTGGGGGGGAAACGATTATGTTTGATTATCTGCTTTCTTTGTTTGGTACCAGATGATGTCTCACTGACTGCATGAGTATAACAGCCAAGGATGTCTGGGAGTGTAGTGGTTACAAACATCGGGAGTGCCATGGTTTTGTTTTGACACCGCTGCTTTGGGGATCTCTTTGCTACATGGTCGGTGGCCAAGGCATTTTCCCGGGGCCACTTAGTATCAGTTAGCAGATCAACAATCCTCCGTCTGTAATTAGGACTGCAATTCCATCATCCCCTGAAACCGTTATCTGAAAAGTTGCACGTGGCCCGTTTTAGGGTGGGGAGGAAGAGGAAGCAGCTGGGGTAATGTGCGGAAAACGTGCGTGGGATGTCCCAATCATGGTCTCAGACATTTGGAACAATTACAAATTCCTAGTAACATCTCATTTCAAACCTTTATGGTACGGCAGTGTTGTATGCCCTCCTCTGTGTGATTTCAGGAATAGATGAACCTTAAACCTGGAGCTAAACTACAATTACACGAAACCCGCAGCAGGGGACATGCCCGTTCCGATTTATAGAAATTTCTATTTTGTCCTCCAAATTCCTTTTTCGTAAAGGGGCCCATATCTCCGCTCTGTTAAAGAGGCGCAAAACCGAAAATGTGGAAATTTGAAGTTCTCTCATCCGCACTTTGGGTTATTCGGATCCAACAAGCTGTTAGCAAAGCTATGAAAATAAATCCCCATCTGCCAACGTAAAATGGTCGAAATCAGTTCCTTGCGCTCATTTCCTTATTCAACCTCCCGCCATGTAATGGTTAAAAAAACCCAAAAAAACTAAAGTCTCCCGCCCCTTTAATGGTGAAAACTTCCAAACCCTACGACAATGAATGGTGGAAAGACTTCTAAATCCGCCTTTAATGGTGTTGTGAAAAACGGCTCCAAACCGCCCCTTTAATGAGAAAAACTTCCAACCCCTGCCCCCTTTAATGGGTTGGAACAATTTTGAAAATAGGAATCCGTTAATATCGGTTAAACTCTGCCCTGGTTAATTCGCTAGCCAATAATGTATGCTATAACTCAACGCAACCTGATTAGTTTTCTTTAACCAATATCAAAGCCTGCTTTACGCTGCTTTCCATGTCTAAAAACAGACAACAGTACAAAATAATCAACATTGTACAGCCACCAGAGCAAAAATATTACAACCAAGACACGTTTATTTAATAAATTACAGTCATTGGGTGATAATGACTGCTTTGGTTTTGGTTTTTTTATGGCTGCGGACAGGACAGTAATCATAATTTGAACTAACTTTTCAATAATGTCCTTAGTATTTTATTTGTCAAGGAGAAATTGACACTATTTCTTTGAATATTTGCATTGGTAAAACATTCTAGACAATTTATAACATTTTCTGCAGTGATTTCACCTAAGAATTTAGTTTCTCAGGGAAGATAACCACACTGAGCATGCCTGAGCCACTGACCATGTGAGTGGGAGGAGTTGTAATAACCAGAAGGATTAACACAGGGGAATCTTTATGTCGGGACAAATCCTTTTAATCAACTGATACGTCTGACAGTGTTGTTTTTCTTTCCAAATTTCACGTTTTAGAACTTTCGAATGTTGGAAATCGAACGTTGGAGGAAGGAAAGAAAAAACCAGGTCACTGTTTTGACATAAACACCTCAACCATGAGACGTTTAGGTTCCACGATCATATTGCAAGTACTCACAGTCAAAAAAAAAAAATCTCCTCTATATAAAATAATCAGCTTTCACCATGGGAACCCTAGGTTTTCCCCCCCCCCATGTAATTGGTATGAAATCTTCTTTTTTTTCCCTTATTTTGCTTATTTTTTCCACGGGATGGGGACAAGGTTTCGCACAAGGTGCCCAGCGAGAGAAGTTTTTTTTTTACATTCATCTTACGTCCTTAGCATAGCCAGCTGTCTTATCGCCGGCGCAGGAAGAATGAAGAGGGGGGGGACTCTTTTCAGTTCAGTTATAAATTAAAGAAGCTTCAGAGCCCATTATGGAGTGTGGTAATAATTGATCTTTTTTAGCCACTGAAAATTCGGTACCAGGGGTTTGCTTGCTTACCGGGGAAATAAGGGTGAAGTCAGGGTTAATGGATAATGGAATGTATTTCAGTTGCAAATGGCAGGTGATGCGGGAGTGCACAGAGGATTCAAAGGGCAAAAAACGTAGAGTTTATCTGTGCAAAAGGTATAATTTTTTCGGACCGCGAGTTCAAGCTTGCAGCCCTCAGCAGGTTTAGAAAACTAAACTCCCAGCATGCTACTGCAGCAGGGAATGCTAGGAGGTGTAGCTTTTAAAACATTGGAGGGTCGAAGTTTGGCATTGCTGGTTTTAGACCTTAACTGACGAGTGTCCAAAGATTGCAGATACCAAAGATGCAGATAAAACTAATCAGGGGAAGATTCATAAAAGTCTTATCAGTTTAAAATGGTGCTAATTTGGCCCACCAATCAGATGTTAGCTTTCAAATGTTACAATAAGATCTGATTGGTTGGGCAAATTAGCCACCATTTTTAAACGGATAAGACTTTTACTTGAATTCCCGTAATACTAAGTGCCAAAAGGTATCACATGCGCACACTAACCGCACATAACGCGTGCAATCTACTATTCATAACTAAGGGGCATATTATAAACGATACTAGTTTTTGCCTTTGTGACAGAGCGATGTTTATCGCAGTTATTTCTAAACCATTGTTTTCAGCGGCACCATGGGCGGAAAGTAGTAGCGGTTAGCGCGCCAGACATCGCGATTAATTGTGTTTACGTCGCGGTGTTTGTTTGTTTTCTGTGTCGCGGTGATTGATGAAATAAAAAATAAGCCTGCAAGGGGACGTTAAAAAGGTGATCTTGGTAAAACCGGAAATGGACAAAATCGTATTACATAGAGTAAAATTGCTGAATTTTAGTCTAACCTCCCTTCCGTTACTAGTATGACAACTGACACCTCCAGAGACAACGGACAGGGCTAACAGAGATGAGCATGATTGTTTTCGTCACTCAGTATAAAAGGCCGACTAACGCAAGTGTGTTTAAAAACCGATCGGGACCGGTACTGCAGTAATAAGTGGCAATAGGGCAAAAATGGCTAAGTGGGCAGCAGTGGTGGACTTATCACCCGACTTAATGACTTGACTGGTGGCGAAAAAGGTTAACAAACCTTTCATAAAAAATGCCCCTAAGTCTCCCTACTGCAGCACAAACAAAGGTTGGGGTCGCAGTTCTCCAGTCATTCACTGGGAAGAGCCCAAAAACATTTTCAGTTTTAAATTTCATTTTCAAGAGCCAAAAGGCGATTTTCCAATTCTGTGAAACTTCACATTAAATATAATTAAGTTATTGCGCACTACATGATCCTATACCATCAGCACAAATTGTACGCTGGGCAGCCGCATCATTTACTTAATTTACTTATCCAGACATTTCTAAATTGCTGAGATTTCAACTAAATGTTGTTATCAATGAAAAATTACAGTTGAAAACCTCAAAGATTCCTATGTGTTTATAAGGAGAGTTCACTTTATAACCAGGCAGGGTAGGCTGGAGCAAAAACAAAAGGCTGGACTTGGGGCCTCATTTTAACCAGATCGCTGGGTAAAATATATGAGTTAACGTCGTGCTAAACGATAGCGAACCGACCAACTTAGTCCATATTAGCATTGGATGCACTAATATTGCCGTTTCATTAGGTTTTAGCGCAAACGCTGGCGGTTACAATCCCGCAGGCAGGGGGTTAAAATCCGGTAATTAAACATGTAGGAAATCACGGAGAGCATTGGCCCAGAGCGCTTCAGCGGTTAGGGGGGAAAAGAAACCCCTTGGTGTTTAAATGAAAGCCAGTGATAGAGGAAGGAGCAGGTAACTCTGATGGTGTTTCATGAGCCCCCCTCTGTGTTAGTATAGAAGCATGACAATTCTCTATGACTGTTAGGATTTGTCTTCATTCAAATTTCAAAGCTGTAATCAAATCAACCCAACATGTAATCAAGCACCAAATAAAAATTATATGGCACTTTTGTGCATTTGGGTTTTATTTATTGTTTATTCGTAACTTCCTTGTACTTTTTCTGGTCTTCGTACCTAATGGTACTAAATTAAGGTGATATCATTAATTTTTTACCCGGCTTTAACGTCGCAAACAAAAAATCTTAAAATCTTTTTGGTTTCTGACCCAGGAGCTCAAGACATAATTAATATGGTGGAGATTGAATAAATAAAGAAATATAAAATAAAAGTGATCTCCCTGTCCAGGTCCTGCATGAATAATGTTTCTGTAACTTATGGTTATGCTGACTGGAATTCGAAACCTCAGTAAACGCAGAACCCCCGTAAACAGGGGTATGGGAAGTGTCGTATACAGTGGCGTCTCTGAAAACTTATGGACCTCTGCAAAAAGGCCTTGTGTATTTATATGGCAGGGTACACTTCAATGACTTAATATCCTTATCCATATATACTATATATATATATAATCTGTAATATATATATATAATAAAACCTGTCACTTTCCTCTTCCTACTGTTTATATGCTTATCCATGTGCTCTCATCCTATCACACCTGGACTAATGTAACCCTTCGCTTTTATGGCTTCTGACTTGGGGTTGTGTAGCTGAGTGTGGTCATTAAAGATGGAATGTCGGACGAGGACAACCTACAAGGTTTTAGGGCCAACGACCAAAAAGGAAAATCAGACAGTCCGCCCCGCGAACAATTGGATGTGTGCACCAAGTCGAAGGTGTCATAACGGATTCAGTAAGGATAGGCACGCTAGCTCCACTAGTTGCCATTCGTGTGTGCGTGAGAAAGCATGCCAGGCTAACCATGTGTAATCACCCATTTTTTTGCAGATCCATTGTGCACTATTGCACGGATCCCAGAGCAATTGTGAAGCACTTGCCACTGTCCAATATGTGATGCTGCGTCTTATAGTGTGGCCTCAGCCTAAAATCATGTAGGTATCCGCTAGACCGAATATCGGGCAATGTTGATGGATAGTCACCAAAAAAGAAGCGATAACCTAACACCCTCGGCATCGCAACCTAAACGATCCGAACATAAAATGTACGTCAGAGTGTTACCGGCCCTTTTATACGGCCGCCAATAACGGTTACTGTTCTAGCCCCGATGGAATTTAAAGATGAAAATCCTTAGAATTTGCCTGGGTCGTTCTGTAATATTCTGTAATATGTCATTCGTGACGTTCACTATGTAGGTACAATCTAACCGTAACCTCCTCTAGAATTTCGACAAGATCGGAGCAAATAAAAACCCAGCATTGTTTATTAGTTTATTAATTCACTCGTTCCAACTAAGCAAAACTGGTTTACATAGACACATGAAATTATCTCCCCATTTCAGCGTCAATTACAGCCCACCAATCCTAATACAACACTGTGTCGAGTACATAAAACCCCTTAATTGAATCTGGATATAATTCATGTATCAAAAAACATCCACTATAACAGACAGAGAAAAATCTATTCCGGCATGTTACATCTTCCCGGGGATTCTGAAAGTCAAGTATTCGAAATTAAAAACCAAAACGGCCTTCTGCATTGATCTAAAACTCCCGCGGGAATGTTATAAAAACTAAGTGCGGCGAAAGGGTGCTTCTGTAAAAAAATCAAGCACCTCTAAAGAGTTAACAGTTACAGTTGGACTTAAGAGTCTAGACACAAGCTTAAAAACCCTTCCCCTCCAGTGCGGGGAAGCGGATGAATGTACATGGGTCTTTATTAAACCTACTCTACTTGGAAATCGTTTTTTTTTTCGTCTGTCATTTTATTGAAATCTCTAGTCTTATATGTTAAATTTTGCTACGATCTGAATAGTGTGTTAACTGTTTTTTTTAAAATAAATCCCTACCACAAACCCCCCAAAACAAAACCTTCAAATTCCACCCAGGCTCTTACTCTAGTCTAGTCTAGACTCGCTAGCTACCCACTGCCTTAGGGTATACGTTGGTTGAAAGGAAATGTTTATGCGTCCTTGAAGATGGGTTCTCACCATTTCTTCCTAGTCCTCATTAATCCAGACGGTTCTCCTTATTTTTTCTTTTTTTTTCTTTTTAGATCCTGCAACAAAGTAACAATATTGTTATAATTTCTAGATTCCCCACAAGGTGTTTATTATAATATAATGTATATTGTATAGTATATAACTGGCATACCATAATAAATGAATTATAAGGATGCTGCAAATAATCTATATTTCCATCAATGAATTTAAATTCTAAAAAACAATCATGATGTGCCACTCAAATAAGATTATAATCGATAAACGACCTACCAAACCCCAAAAACTTACAAATAGTAGCATGCTGCAGTTCGTTGGGGCATAGCATTTCAGTCATTGGCGTGATGTCAGTTTGTCACACCCATAGACTGAAGCTATAACCTTGTAGAACCAAGAAGAGGGAGGCAGCATTCAGATTAGTTTACACCTCCGGTTTTTTTTTAACTATATCAGTTTGGAGGGGCCACAAACCATCCAAACCAGAAAATTGTGCATTGAATGGTAGCAAGCTGTCACGGGGGGCTTGATGGAATAACTTTCCTTCTAGCAAATTAATTGGAGGCGTAACTCCCCGTTATTGTTTCCATCTGCAGCGTAAGGAGTACACATTAGGGATCTTGTTCAACATAGTGATGGTTGGTCAGTGGGGGGGGGGGGGGGAAAACCCCAAAACCATACGGGGTGTAAGATTAGTACCTAATGGCTATGATGGCTGTCCAACCATAGGGGGATTTGTAATATTCGTAACTAAATGCTATGATTGGACTTGGCCAAACCATACGGTGGGTTGAATAAGTAACTAATGGCATTGATTGGCTGTCCAACCATAGGGGTGTAATATTCGTAACTAAGGCTTGATTGGCTGTCCCCAAGCATACGGGGTGTTGTAATATTAGTAACTTAATGGTATGCATTGGCTTCTGTCCAACCAACGGGGGATGTAATATTAGTAACTAATGCTATGATGCTGTCCAACCATACGGGGGATGTAAATATTAGTAACTAAATGGCTATGATGGACGTCCAACCATACGGTGGGTGTAATATTCGTAACTACAGGCTATGATTGGCTGTCCCCACCAACATACGGGGTGTAATATTAGTACCTAATGGCGCTGATTGGTCGTCCAACCATTACGGGGTGTGTTATATTAGTAACTAATGGCTTATGATGGCGTCCACCCATACGGTGGAGTAATATTAGTAACAATGGCTATGATTGGCTGTCAAACCATACGGGGGATGTAATATTAGTAGACTAATGGCTAGATTGGCTCGTTCCACCATACGGTGGGTGTAATGTATGTAATAGTAGTACAACTATGGCTATATGATTGCTGTCCAACCTTTAGGGTGTTGTAAGTAGTAACTAATGGCCTTGATTGGGCCTCTGTCCCACATACGATGGATGTAATATTAGATAATAATGGCGATGATTGGCTGTTCCAACGCATCCGATGAGTAATATTAGTAATAATGGCCATGATTGGTGCCAACCATAGGAGGTTGAAATTGTTTTGAATTGTAATCTAGTAAAACTCATGGCTATGATTCGGCTGTCCAACCATACGGGGTTGTGTACTATTACGTAACTAAGGCTATGATTGGTGTCCACCATACGGGATGTAATAATATTAGTAACTAATGCGCTATGATTGGATGTCAACCATACGGGGGGTATTGTAATATTAGTAACTAATGGTATGATTGGTGTTCCAACATTACGGGGGTTATAATATTAGTAAACTAATTGATTTATTATGATTGGCTGTCTAACAGGGGTATAAATATTAGTAACTAATGGCTCATTTGAGGGCTGCCAACAATACGGTGGTTATGGTATATTAGTAACAATGGCTTGATGGCTGATCAACCATACGGGGGTGTGTTAATATTCGTAACTAATGGATAGGATCGGCTGTCCAACCATCGATGGATGTAAATATTAGTAACTAATGGCCATGATGGCTGTCAACCATAAGGTGAGTTTGTAATATTAGTAATAAGGCTATGATTGGCTGTCCACCTAAGTAGGGGGTTAATATAGTAACTAATGGCTAGTGATTGGTGTCCAACCATACGGTGGATTGTAATATTAGAAACTAAGGCTATGATTGGAGTCCACCATACGGGGTGTGTAAATATTAGTAACTACTGGACCATATGATTGGCTGTCCAAACCATACGGGGTATTAATATAGTTAACTAAAGGCTATGATTGGCTGTTAACCATACGGGGTTTATACATATTAGTAACTAATGGGCTTGATTGGTGTCCAACCATTACGGGGGGATGTAATATTAGTAAATAATGGATATGATTGCTGTCCAACCCTACGGGGCTCTTCTAATATTAGGAACTAATGGCTATGATTGGCTGTCCAACCATACGGGGAATCTTTAGTAACTAATGGCTATGATTGGCGGTCCAACCATACGGTGGAGGTAATTAGTAAACTACATGGCATGGTATGATTGGCCTGTCCAACCATACGGTGTGTAATATTAGTCACTACTGGCTTAATGATTGGCTGTCAACCATAACAGGGTGTGTTGTAATATTCGTAACTAAGGCTCTATGATGGCTGGTTCCCAACCATACGGGTGTGTGTGTAATATAGTAACTACTGGCATTGATTGGTGTCCAACCATACGGGTGTAATATTAGTAACTAAATGGCTATGATTGGGGGTCAACCATACAGGGTGGTGTGTGTCATATAGTAACATGGCTATGATTGGCTGGTCCAACCAGTACGGTGTGTAATATTAGTAACTAATGGCTATGATGGCTGTCCAACATACAGGGTGGTGTACTATTAGTAACTAATGGCTAGGATTGGCTGTCCAACCATAACGGGTGTGTGTAATATTAGTAACTAATGGACTATGATGGCTGTCCAACCATACGGTTGGATGTGAAATTAGTAACTAATGGCTTGATTGGCTTTTTGTCCACCATACGGGGGGTGTAATATATTAGTAACTAATGGGTATGATGGGTTGTCCAACCATACGGTGGAGGGAATATTAGTAACTAATGGCTATGATTGGCGGTCCAACCATCCGGTGGATGGATGATATTAGTAACTAATGGCTATGATTGGCTGTCCAACATACGGGTGTGTTATGTAATATTAGTACTAATGCTTATGATTGGCTGTCTCCAACCATTACGGTGGATGTGTAATATTAGTTAATAATGGATGATGGCTGTCCAACCATACGGGTTGTTGGGTAACATTATAACTTAATGGCATTATTGGCTGTCAACCATAGGGGTTGTAATATTAGTAAACTAATGCTATGATTGGCGGTCCAACCATACGATAGATGTAAATAGTAAACTAATGGCTATGATTGGTGTCCAACCATACGGGGTTTGTAATATAGTAACTAATGGCTCTGCTTGGCTCTGTCAACCCATACGGGGTGTAATATTAGTAAAATAAGGCTGATTGGGCTGTCCAAACCCATACGGTGGATGTAATATAGTAACTAATGCTATGATTGGCTGTCCCACCAGACGGGGTGTTGTAATATTAGAACTAATGGCCGATGATTGGCTGTCCAACCATACGGTGGATGTATAGTAGTAACTAATGGCTATGATTGGCTGTCCAACCATACGGTGGATGTAATATTGCAACTAAGGCTCTGATTGGCTGTCCAACATAGGGTTGGTTTAAAGTCGTAAACTAATGGCGATGTTGGCGTGTCCAAACCAACGGTGGTGAGTTTAATAGTAGTAAACTAATGGCTATGATTTGCGGTTCCAACATACGGGGTGTATGATGTAATATTAGTAACTCAGATTATATTGGCTTGTCCAACCATACGGTGTGATGAATCTTAGTAACAATGGCATGATTGCTGTTCCAGCATACGGTGGGTTAATATTAGTAATAATGGGATGATTGGATGTCCACCATACGGGGGGTATTGTAAATTAAGTAACTAATGGTATGATTGGCTGTCAACCATACGGGGCGGGTTGGTTACTGTAATATTAGTAACCTAATGGACATGATTGTGTCCACCATACGGGGTGTAATAATATAAAAATAATGCTATGTGAGTGGCTGTTCCAACATACGATAGAGGTAATATTAGGTAAACGAATGGCATGATGGCTGTCCAACCAGACGATAGATGTATATTAGAAACTAAGGCTATGATTGGCTTGTCCCAACCATACAGGGATTGTAATATTAGTAACTAATGGCTATGATGGGACTCTGTCCAACCTTACGGTGTTAAATATTCGTAAATAAGGCTATGATGGCTGTCCACCATACTGATGGATGTACAATATTAGTAACTAATGGCTATGATGGCGGTCCAACCCTACGGTGTTAATATTAGTAAACTAATGGTTTGATTGCTGTCCACCCATCCGATGGCTGTAATATTAGTAATAAATGGCTATGATGGCTGTCCAACATTACGGTTGGTTTGTTTAAATCGGAATAATGGCTATGATTGGGTTGTCCACCATACCGATGGAGGTAATATTAGAACTAATGGTTATGGATGGGCTGTTGTCCAACCATACGGGTTTGAATATTAGTAACCAACGGCCATGATTGGCTGTCAACCATACGGTGGAGTAATATTAGTAACTAATGGCTCTGATTGGCTGTCCACCATGACGCGTGGAGGTTGTATATTAGAACTACTGACTATGATTGGCTGTCCAACCATACGGGTGTTAAATTAGAACTAATGGCTATGTTGGCTGTCCAAACCATAAGAGGATGTAATATTAGTAATAAGGCTATGATTGGCTGTTCCAACCCTTAAGGGGTGTGTAATATTAGTAACTAATGGCTATGATGGTGTCCAACCATTACGGTGGGTGTTTTTGTATTGTAATATAGTAACTATGGTATGATTGGATGGTCCAACCATACGGGGTTTTGTAATTTAGTACTAAGGCTCTGATTGCTTCCAACCATACGGGGTGTGTAATATTAGTAACTAATGAGATGATTGGCGTCCAACCATTAGATTGGCTGTAAATTAGTACTAAGGCCTTCTGACCTGGCTGTTCCAAACCATGACATGGGAGTAATATTAGAACTAAGGGCTATGATTGGCGTCAACCATACGAGATAGATGTTCATATTTAGTAACTAATGGCTATGATGGCTTGTCAACCTACGTGGATGTTTAATATTAGTAAACTAATGGCTATGATGGGCTGTCCCCAAACCATACGGTGGATGTAATATTAGTAAATAATGGCGGATTGGATGTCCAACCAGACGGTTGTGTATATTAGTAACTAATGTGCTATGATGGCTTGTTCCAACCTACGGTTGGAGGTAATTCGTAACTAATGGCTATGATTGGCTGTCCAACCATACGATGGATGTAAATATTCGTAACTAATGACTATGTTGCGGTCTAACCTAGGGGTGTGTGTCTAATATTAGTAACTAATGCTATGATGGATGTCCACCATACGGGGTGTTGTAATATAGTAACAAGGGCTTGATTGGCTGTCCTACCCATACTGGGTAAACTATAGAACTATGGTATTATGGCGGGTTTGCCAACATTACGGGGTATAATATTAGTAACTAATGGGATATTGGCTTTTGTCACCATACGGTGGAAGTAATCTTAGTAATAATGGCTGATTGGGGTCCAACCTACGGTGTTAATATAGCTAACCAAAGGCTATGATTGGCTGTCTACCCAACGGTGGATGTAATATTAGTAACTAATGGCTAGATGCTGTCCAACACATACGTGAGATGTGATAGTACGTAAACTACTGGCTATGATTGGCTGTCCAACCATACGGTCGTTTAATATATTTTTAAACTAAGGCTCTGAGTGGTGTCCAACCATCGATGGATGTAATAGTAGTAACTAATGGCTTATGATTGGCTGTCCAACCATACGGGTGGGCGTTGTGGTTAAGATTAGTAAAAATGCTATGATTGGCGTCAAGCATCGGTCGGAATTGTATGGGATGTAATATTAGTAAATAATGGCCTATGAGTGGTGTCCAACCATACGGTTGTTACTATTAGTAATAATGGCTATGATTGGTGTCCAACCATACGATGATGTAAGATTGGAACTAATGGCTTTATGATTGGCCTGTCCAACCATACGGGGATGTAATATTAGTAAACTAATGGCTATGATTGGCGTCCAGCCATCCGGTGGATGTTAATATATAACTAATGGCTAGGATGGGTCCAACCATACGGTGGTGTAATCGTAGTAACTAATGGCTAATGATGGCATTCAGTCCTACAGGGTTTGTTAATTAATTAGTAACTAATGGATATGATTGGCTTTCCAACCATACGGTGGTAAGATTGAGAACTAAGGGCTATGATGGCTGTCCGCCATACGGGGGGGTTGTAATATTAGTCACTCATGGCTAGATTGGCTGTTAACCTACGGGGTTTGTATTTTGAGAATATAGTAACAATGGCTATGATTGGGTTCAACCAGACGGGGTTATGTGGTAATATAGAACTAATGGCTATGATTGGGGGTCCCAACTATACGGTATTTTTGTTAAATCTTAGTACTAATGGCTCTGATTGGCTGTCCAACCATAGATGGTTGTAATATTAGGAACTAAGGCTTGATTGGCTGTCCAACCATACACTGGATGTAATATAGTAAAAACTAAGGGCTATGATTGGCTGTCCTCCAACTATACGGGTTTAATATTAGTAAACTAATGGCTAGGATTGGGCTGTTCCAAACCATACGATGGATGTAATATAGTAACTAATTGGCTACGATTGCGCCAGTTCCAACCATACAGGGGGAGTAATATTAGTAAATAATGGCTATTATTTATTGGCTGTCCACAATATAGTATGGGATTTAATATAGTAAATCTAATGCTATGATTGGCTGGTCCAACCATCCGGGTGTGTAAAATATTGTAACGAAGGCTATGATTGGCTGTCCAAACCCTACAGTGGATGTAATATTAGTAACTAATGGCCTGATTGGTTGTCCACCCATACGGTGGATTGTACATATTAGTAAATATGGCTATGATTGGCTGACAAACCATAAGGTGTGTATGTAATATTAGTAACTAATGGGGACTATGATTGGCGTCAATACCATACGGTGGATGTATTTCGTAAACTAAATGGTATGATTGCTGTCCAACCACTAGATGGATTGTGGTAATATAGATAACCTAAGGACTATTGATTGGTTGGTCTACTCATACGGGGTGTGTGTAATATTAGGAACTAAGGCTATGATTGGCTGTTCCCACCATCGGGGGTGTGTAGTGTAATATTAGTAAATAAGGCCACTCGAATTGGCTGCCTCCAAAACACTACGGCGCGGGGTTTATGGATCAATATCTAGCAACAATTAGTACACTAATGGCTATTATGGCTGTCAACCATACGGGGTATAATATTAGTAACTAATGGTATATTGCTGTCCAACCCAACGGTGGATTGTAATTGTATATTAGTAACTAATGGCTATATGGCCTTGCCTCAACCATAGGGGGTGCTTGTAATATCCGCTTATATGTATCAAGGCTGTCAATGACGTAATTTAAATGACATTAGAGCCCCGAGGAAAACACGGTTGGTTTGGGAACATTCTTGAGTTTTTGTGTCCCCTTAATTTCACTAAAGATCGCAAACATGGTACATGGGCAGTTATGAAATGTCCATTTAGTTCCCCTTCTTAATCATATTCCTTTTTTGAGTCTCGGTTGTCTGTGGAATACGTGCTATCGTCCCCTATTTAAAATTTCACGTCTCGCAGGACAGAAAAACAAGAGTCCCTGTAGAAATATCCTGGGTACTCAATGGGCAATATGTTCGTAACACTTCAATCGTGCACCATGGACATCACACAGCTGTGAATATTTATTAGAGCCAACCCAACAAACGAATTCTCTTTCTCACCACCAAGAATAAAGTAGAACGTTCTTTCAATAACACTCACTAGCACAGGGGGCTGGGGCCATGCGAGAGGGGGCTTTCAGAGGTGGAATTTAACCCCTTTGCATGATGGTGTTTTGTAGAAAATTGAGCCATCACACGTCTACAGAGAAAATGATTAGAATCGATAGAATATATGTTAAAGGGACAGTGAGCTGACGACAGTCAACTTTTACCCACTAGGAAATTCAATATGCAAGGTATTGTAACAATGTGCAATTCTTCACCTTAATATCTCTATATCACCGCCTTATACCTAATAAGTTTTGACGTACATGGCACTGACATCCACTGGACGAGGCTTCAATGGATTGCGCTATAGATATCTTATACAAAAAAAATAGACAGAGCAATCCCCCAAAAGGGGATTTTGTTTGTGGTCAACGAGTACGTTCCAATACACACCCGTAAAAACTTTTATCATCCCTCCTAAATATTTATTTCAGACCCGGCCTAGGAAGATAGGGCCCAAATAATATGTGCTGTGCCCTACTTTTAGAATTACCCTGAACCCGATATATATCTTATTATCATCCATTTATTATAAAGTACAAATGACATCACATATTCAAATGTTAACATTATGGATTAATCATTCACGACTTTGTTTCGTTTCCTTTTCCTTAACTCTATGTACTTTTTGCCCCTCATTTCTATCAACCCTCGTTATAAGGGCCCAGTATAAATGGTGTTGTGTCTGCTAGTAATCTATCCAACTCTACTGGGATCCCATGGACGCGCTGAACGGATCCGACTTTACAACCCAACCTATGACTCATGGGTACATTAACGGAGTGATATTTCAGGCTGTTCACAATCCCAACCTTTATTCTTCCCTCTCTGTCCCCCTTACAGTGGCGAAAAAGAGGTAAATCGAGTAACTGCCCATTCACCGCCCGGTAAGAAAAATACCCACGCCCGCAAATCTAATTCTTTGACTTAACCTTGATCCTTTTGCCCCGGAACCTGCAAGGGTCAAAATGGATAACAACATCTAAACCCAGGCAGTACTATAGTTGAACATTCAACCTAAAACAACTTTTATGATTAATTCAGTTGACTGAATGTATCGCTCTCTTCTTAATCTCTAACCAAAGAATATCATTGTAATTGGACAAACGCTGAACTCAGCCAGTACTAAAATAATCATTCTTAAATGAAACAACATTTATGAGGGTGGTTGGAAATACATGCTTCCTACGCTCCCATCGAATTATATATTGGGCGGCGGTGTGTGACGTTGGTGTCTCTTACCAGCCCCTCCCCTTGACCAGCAGTTCTTTAAATAATAAGCAGAGACCGTAGCACAGAGCTGGATATGACTATCGCCTTATTTAGAGATTGGGTTCCTTGTTCAGTCGTTCGGCATTTTTCACCATCATGGCTTTATGGATTGGCTAGAATGTGTGAATTTTTGTCCCCCCTACATACGACAGTCCCTGCATTCCGCCAACGCTTGCGGAACTTAGTTTAAGATCCAGTACTGATTTATGTCTGGCGCTTACTCTACGGCATTCTGTTTCTCGTAATATCGAATTGGTAGCGTCCTGCGTCCCATTTTAAACCGTCGGCCACATCACTCGTACTCTGAGTGGGCACTATTCCCGTTGTAGCAATCACGACATGACATCCATCTCTCAGCCCGACCTGTTTCTTTTACCAGACCTCCCAATTTGGACTTGATAATCACTTGCCTTCACTACAGTCGAGCACGTTCCAATTTTGCACATCCTTGGTTTGGCTTTTGTTTGCCTACACGCCCTTCTAATCCGAAGGTTGAATCTGTCCTCATGTCTTGTGCTAAGTAAGCACAAAACAATACTAGTAGAATTGGCCAATTTGACTTTAGAACGAAAGCCACGATAAGCGAAGGGCCCTCGGGACCCTCGCCCCCTCCCTGTATTATTGGGCCTACCCCGCCTACCGCTATCTTTAAATTTTTTATGCTTATCTGGATTCCTCACATTTTCCCACGGGCACCTTCTTAAGACTGACTAATAACTTCAGATTATGCAGACATGAAACGTATAATTCCATTAGTAGAATGTGTGTCGAGATGAGCCGATAAGATTACTCGACACCACGGTCAGTGGCTGCGGATCTGTCTTTGTACATAGGACGCACATCGCCGAGATCGAATCCAACGTGCCCCCCGAAGAATCCAACATGCAAGCATGAATGCGGTCATTTTCCCCCCCCCTATGATCTAACTTTCTTTTGGGTAACCGGTACCTTTTGATCGATCAATACTAAAAATAATAACAGTGGTTCTTGGTTAATGGTGTTCAATCCTAGAACTAAATCACTTTAGCTTCACGGCATTGACTGATCGTAATTACCAGTACTGACCTTTATAACGTTTCAGAACAGGTTTTTCGCTCCTCTCAATCCGCTCATTTTACAAGATTTTTCGTTTCCCACATCGCTCAGCATATCCCGTACCCCCCGCCTCGGCACCAGCTAGGGGAACTAACCACTCCAGCTCATTGGCTCAAGGGGCGTTTGTTTAGAACCAAGGAAGCAGCACAGAGCCTCACTAAGAGAAACTTCACCACAGCCTTCTCAAGTTATGTCTTAAACCATCTCCAACATTTCATTACGCTTAGTGATGAATCGGTGCCCAAACATACCCTTTCCAGAACATCCCTGACCGACACCTTCACCAAACGACATTCATATCAATTCTTCAGGAGCCGCCTTTCAATTCTTTTCAACAACCAACATAGGAAAAGCAAACATGAAGGGCCGCCATTCATTCGCCTGCCAATAGGGGCACTCTGGTACGATTGTATCTGCTCGAACTCGAATTCCCCACCCTTGTATTGCGGCCTGAGCTCTTTGCCGCACCCACAGCAGGACGCTTTTTTTCCGATACAAATAAAAAAATACCTAATGAATGACTATGATCTTCAGCTAAATCTTTACCAAATTGCATCTCAACTACCGACCAAGGGTATGGCGTCGCCAGCTTTAGAGTCTCAACCCTTACCCATACCTCCCTACGCTTCAAGAGAATTGAGCATTTTATACGTATGCCTACGATCTCGAACCAGAAGGATTGGACAAGACCCTTACGGGCCACCCCCGTATGGCAACCCCGTGAAAAGACAGACATTTATAGCCGGTGTGTGCTGAAGTGTGCACCCCCATGTAACTACCTTGAAGTTTCGGTTTGGTTGACCTTTGCCGCACCGCCTTGGATTCAGCGCCTGACGCGATTTGATTTTTGGGGGCATCCAGAACCTTGTCGCAGTTGGCTCGTTTTCAAGCTACCTGTTCTGGTTGTAAGTCCAGTCTCAGTTCTCTTTTCATTACCTCTCGTTGTTTTCGCTCCCAGTTCTCCCTACTCCCACCCCTCCCTTTTACTCCCGCCCGAATTTCCCCCCCCCCTCTCGCGCTATTTCACCGCCCCCCCCCTTCCCCCCCCTCCCCCCCCCCCTCCCGCATCCTTCTCCCGGTCTTGCACCGTGCCTACCCCCCCCATTGGATTTTCCCCTACCGCTCTTCCACCCACCCCCCCCCCCCCCCCCCCCCCTTCCAAATATAGATAAAGGAGCAGTCACACTTACTGTGGCCCCCTCATATCAGGAGATAGATGGGAGGAGCGCAAGTTAACTGTTGGACTGACTTGTCGAATCATTGTGGCTGGGGTACTGGCTGCCCGAGACGAGACCCGCGATTGATGTGTTGGACTGGTGGCAGAGCTGCTCTGACTGGTGGCACCTTGCCGGCGTGGAGGCTGATGGTGGACTGTGGTGGAGAGCCTGATGGTGGACTGGCTGGAGATGCTGAATGAGGAGCTGACCTGGTAGACTGGTGGCGAGATCTGGCTGTGCCCCTGGAATGGTGGACGAGTCGACTCCGGTGGACGGCTGCCCCCGATTAGATGTCCTGAATGGTGGAACGGCTGGAGACGCCTGACCACCCTGGCTGTTGGCGGCTGGAGAGCTGACTGGTGTTGGATGGCTGGAGAGCTGATGGTTAGACTGGGGCAGAGCTGGATGGTCTCGGAACCGGCCTGCCGGTAGAGCACGCTATTTCCCTCGGGGACTGGCTGGAGAGCGACTGGTCGGAATTGGCTGGAGAGCTGGCTGGTGCCGCGCTGGGACACTGGCCGGCGGGGTGAGCCCACCCCCCCGCTGACTGGTGAGCCACTGGCTGTGGAAGAGGGAGAAGAGCTTGACTGGTGGCATGTGGGTGGAGAGTCCTGCACCTGGTGGGATTGCGCTGTCGCCGAGAGTGAATGGTGGACTGCCGGTTGGAGATCGATGATGCCCTGGACTGCGCTCGGAGTAGCCACTGACATGGTGGACTTGGTCTGGACGCTGGACTGGTGGACGGCTGGAGCCAGAGACGGGTGGATCGGGTGGCAGACGCTGTTATGGCCCCGGCCACTGCCCGCGTTGGACGAGCTGACTGGCTTGGTACTGGACTGGCGAGGAGCGAATCGGGGGACGTTTCGGGTGGGGCGCGTGCCCGACCTGGAACAGCTGACTGGTGGAACTGGCTGCGATAGCGAATGGTGGACGGGTGGGTAGCTAACTGGTGGATGGGGGAGAGTGACCCCCCCTCCGGTGGACGCGGGTGTCGAGAGCCTGCAATGGTTTGGTACCTGGGTGGAGGAGATGACTGGGGACGCGGGTGGACAGAGCGATTTCTGGTGGACTGGTGGAGCGTTTGCCTACCGCGTTGGATGGGTGGAAGAGCTGATCGCGTCCGACCTGGCTCGGCAGAGCCCGCACTGGTGCCGCACTGCGTTTCCTGGATAGGCCCTGCACTGCGCTGGTACTGGCTGGAGAGTGACCTGGTGGACTGCTGGAGCAGATGTGGACTCGGTGGTGGACCGCTGTGAGCGCTGACCTGGTGTGGACTGGCTGATACGAGCTGACTCGGTGGGACTGGGTGGAGCGCTGACTGGTGGACTGGGTGGAGAGTGATGGCGGACTGGGTGGACGAGCTGATTGGTGCGACCTTGGGTGAGAGCCAGTGAATGGTGGATGGCTGGAGAGCTGTGCCTGGTGGACTGACTGGAGAGATGCTCTTTAAGATTCGACCGGGTAAAGTGACTGCGTGGCCCCCCTGGTGGGATAGCCTAACGGGTTGGAGGCTGGATAGACTGACTGGTGGACTGGCCCTGGAGAGTGAAAATGGGGAAATCGGCTCGTGAGAGTCCCTGATGGTGGACTGGCTGGAACCTGCCCCGACAATGGTGGACTGGCTGGATAGCTGATGGGGCGACTGGCTGGATGGATAGCTTGAATGGTGGAATGGTTATGGCTAGCTAATATGGTGGACTGGTGGGTAGTAGCCGCGGACTGGTCGGCCCCTGGGATCGGGAGCTGATCGCCCGTGGAAACCGGTGGAGAGCTGGACGGGTGGATGGATGAAACGCGAAAGTGACTGGTGATCGGCAATGCGAACGAGCTCGACCGGGGGATGGTTTCTGGAACACGCTTGGGCCCATGGTGCGCCCACTGGATGGACAAGCTGAGCGTGGACTGTGCCGGACAGCCTGGACTGTGGCACTCGGGTGGAGAGCCGAACTGGTTGGAATGGCTGGAGGAGTCGCTTGGTGGACTGGCTGGAGCAGCTGACCAGGTGGATCGCGCTGGAGAGCGCGGAGAGTGACTGGTGCGAATGGATGGAGAGCTGACTGGATGGAAGAGCATGACCACATGGCTCTTTCTTGGTCCCCCCCTCCCCCCCTGTGCACCCCCGGGCGGGTCCCGGTCGAAGGGGGCCCAACCCACCACCGTCTATCCTACCCCCAAAGATTATCAATCAGAGGTCAAATTGCCATACCGTTCTAAAGCATCTTATTCAGCGACGCCTAGCACGTCCCCCTTGTCGGTGACAAGCAAACAAACACAGCAATTACGCTATAGCAAGTTCCCCAATCAGGGGAGTCTGTATCCGTTCACATCGGGATTCCCCACACTCCTAGTCCACCCCCCCCATCAGTGGACATCGGCTGGGCATGTGTACTGCGTGGCACCCTGACATGGACGCAGCTGACTCGGTGGACTGGATGAGAGTGAATGGGCCCTCAGGAATTATTCGGCTGAAAGTGTATTTAATGGACGGCTGCCGGAAAAGCTGGACTGGTGGACTGATGGATAGATAACTGGCTGGCTGGTGGCAACTGGTATGGATACGCACCTGCCGACTGGTGGGGATGGCTGGAAGTGCATGTGTTGGACCCCCCTGGTTGCCCGACGACCGATGTGATTGGTTTGGGGACTTGGCTCGGCGACGACCCCGGAGAGATGACCCTGGTGGACCTGCCGCCTGGAGAGCTGATATTGGAATTCCCATAAGATTCCTCCCAAATAGACATGTTTTCCATGATCGGATTCTAGTTGTACACAAGTTAAACTTTGTGGATTTTGGCACCAAGTTCATCCTTATTCATGGGTGCCGTAAATCTTATTGGGTCTATACTAAAATTGTTCCTCTGTTCGTCGTCCGTTAGGAGATCTTTGCAACGCGTTTCTGCAAAAAGTCTAATGTTTATCACTCTATTTCAAAATAAGCAAATTTCTTAAATCCCCCTCATGGATTTTTGCTGGTGTGGTCTTCTCATATAGAAATAAGACAACAATTTCCACATATGAGATTGTACTCCATCAATAGGGGGCTAGAAATATTGAAATCAATGTGGCCACTGTTGTAGGCCCCCCTGTACTCAAATGCCAGGAGAGACCGGTTAGAAACTGGTTCGATGTGCTTTTTCCGTTTCGCATTTTTACAACCCTGTTGCACGCGGAAAGTCTCGAAAAGCTCGAACGTCTTTCCGATTTACGCAACTAAATTGTCTACTTTCGATTTTCGAAAAATCGTTCTATTTTTTCCTTCTAATTACCTTTCATTTATATAAAAATTCCGTAAAACCCTTCAACATTAAAAATCCCCCCCCCCCGGTGCAATTGTGAAATGTAGGGCAGATAGTCGAAAGTCTTCGATTCGTAAACTGGTGGTCTTATTCAAACCCCAGCTACCTCTCCACAAAAGTAGAATGTCAGTCTAATCTTGTTTTTTTTTCCCGGTCTTCAAGGGAAGCAATGTGGACAGCCCTCCAATAATCCCCCCCAATCTAGATATAAACGTCGTTCCCCCACTGTGACAGTGTAACGCCTTCAACGTCTCCCCCTCTGTCCTTAAGGCCCCCCCGGTCATGAAAAACACAAATCTCACCACCAAACTGCTTTTTTCCGCTTGTCAGGGAATTTTTACACTTTCTGCCGTTTTCATTGGTTTCTTTACGAAGCTTCCTTCCCAGCTAGCGATGTCCCCTCCCCCTAGTTTCCCCAATCCGAGTCTACCGCTCAGGGTTGGTTTCAACCACAAACGCGACGACTGCCTATTGCCGCCGCAGTTTTCCGAGTTCTGCCGCTTCTTTCTGTAAGAGGTGTCAACCAAGGATGAAAATCTCGCATACAATGGTATCCACAATGCTATGAGGCTTTTATGGGAAACTATTATAATTTCTCCCTACTACAGTTTCTCGCTAGGAACCTTACCCCTCCACGTTAAGAGTCACCCCTCCTCTACAGAAGCATGGCCTTCAACCTGCAACTTTCTCCCCCCTCCCCAAGTCTCCTTCTGTTCTGGCAATTCTCTTATACATAAAATAGTTAAGAGTTTCCTCACCAGTAATTTCACCTCCCCCCCTATGTTACACCTAATAATTGTGGTCTAAGCCGAAGGCTACGAACCCTGGGACAAAATGATCTATATTGTGAACATTGTTTTTTAATCCTATTAACTCATCCTATACGGTGCCAAATTCCTCGGTACCTTGAGCCCTGATGTTAACTCTAACAACTGTGACTCTACACCCAATGCCCCAATGCTGATAAAACGGTTACAGGTACCCAACCAACCATTAACCAAAGAAATTAAATAGCGCGACTTGATTGATTTGTTTCACATGAATTTTCCCATCCACCCCCCTCACCCCACATTCACATGTTCTCGACAAACTTTTGCAAAATAGGACCCCTGTCTAGACGCTGCTTAATGACTTCCAAAACTCTACCGCGCTTTTACCTTTCTTGCCCAGTATCCCGTTATCCCGAATAACAGTCCGTCCCCCCTAGAAGTAGACAGGCCATACGCAACGCCAAAAAGAATTGTCCTGGGTCGGCCCGCCCCCCCTCTTTCCATTCTATTACAAAAGTAACGGAAATGTACTGTTAAATTAATATGCGCCGGTTCCCTCATAAATGAAGCAAGTGGAAAACACCTTCGCTTTCCATGGCTTCCGGCACCCATGTTCAGATATTTTCACATAGCGCCGGCACATTTACAAACCTTTCCTCTTCAACCCCGTGCTCATTAATTACCCTTAAAGCGCGAGAGCCGTCCCTTTTTGTGACAGTGCCGCGTAGGTTAGCAGTACTTCCCCCAGAACGCCCCCATTCAAAGCAGCAGGCTAGCTGCAAATTGCTAATGTAAAGTGCTGCGGAGAATCCGGAAGTTCGAACCAATCAGACATCAAGATTGCATTTTCAAATTGCCTCCCGCTTCCCTCTGATTGGCCAGCGCTCGCTCCCCTCCGCTCAGTTACGTGACGTATGTCCGTGAGTCAACGGCGCTACCGCGCTCAATGCCCCAGGAGGTCCGAGGTACAGTACCAAACCTAAAGGGAAGGAGCCGGATGCCCTGTAACTGTCGTTTATTTACAGAGCGGAGCAGCAGCCTGTGAGAGGACTCGGAGGCGGATTTTCTGTGAAGTCTCTGTGAGTGAGGAGCGAGGGCCATTTTATTTTTGGGGGGGAGGAGAGGGGAAGGGGGGGGGGCGTGTGGTGCCTTTGGGAGTGGGAATACTGGGCTTTGGAGCAGGGGGGGCTCTAACGGGTGATATGCTACTGATGGTCTGGGCTTTTATTGTGTGTGTTTTTTTGTGTGCCCCCCCCCCCCCCTGTGCCGAGGCTGGCACATTTGCATTCATTTGATTAGCACTAGATAGAGTAGATTAGATAGCAGACGAGAGACTACGATAGCAAGAGACGAGATAGATACGAGAGAGAGACGGCCAGAGCACGCTGAGCACTGGAGAGAGATAGATAGACAGCATGATAGATGCATCCCCATAGATCAGTGAGAGAGACGAGACCGACGAGATTAGACGATAGTAGATGATAGCACCCCCCGAGGACCCCCGAGAGTACGTTAGAGAGAGAGAGAGAGATAGCCTAGATTAGATGATGATAGTGAGACTTTCCGGAGAGAGTAGATAGCGATAGATAAGACCTGACTAGAGACGAGATCGCCAGAGACGAGAGAGAAGATGCATCAGACCAGCATAGACCGACGATAGTTAGATCAGTAGATAGAGTTATGATACGATACCGATAGTATTCTAACAGAGAGATTGATCAGATTTTAGCAGACCGCAGAGACGAAGCAGATAGATAGAAGATAGGAGGCATACGATAGCACGATGAGAGATAGATAGCAGACGGAGATACGATACTATATAGACTAGTAGAGATAGACTAGCAGAGAGAGCTTTCTCCCCCCCGATAGATAGAAGAGAGAGAGAGATAGATAAATCAGCTAGGAGAGACCTAGATCAGCACCGAGATTGAGAAGACCCTCCCGACCGCGAAGATTAAGAGATAGAATTAGACATATTAGAAGAGATAGATGAGATAGCTTCGATAGACTAGACAATATAGATACATCCCCCGATGATAGATCAGATAGAGAGATAGATAGCAGATTCCTGAGAGACCGATATGCAGAGAGAGATATTGAGAGATAGACCCGATTCGCGCCCCTCGAGAGATAGCAGCAGATTAGATAGCATCAGATAGCAGACCCCGACCGGGCTAGATAGGCAGATAGAAGAGGAAGTGATCAGATAGCAGAGAGAGATGATAGAGAGCGAGGATAGATAGCAGAGAGAGAGATGATTAGCAGAGAGACAGCCGAGAGATAGCCGAGAGAGATAGATTTTAGCAGAGCGAGAACATATCAGATAGATAGATTAGCAGACGACCTAGACTAGATCAACTAGCCAGAGACCTAGATAGATAGATAGACAGGATACCTAGCAGAGATACGATAGCGAGTGATCGATACGTGTAGATATCCGCAGAGTTAGCAGACGTAAATAGATATCAAAATATAGCCACTCACAGATCCAGCACAATATCCAGACACCCGCCGATAGCACCATATGATACCGATAGATTAGCATAGAGAAATCCCCCGATTTGAGCAGAGAGAGAACAATCAACCCTCAGAAGATAGCAGAAGAGACTAGAGAGATAGATACGATAGATAGATGATAGATAGATAGATTAGCCACCGAGATTAGCTAGATAGCAGCGAGAGATAGAGAAGATCGCGAGATAGATAGCAGCCGAGACCCCCGCACTACGGATAGCCCAGAGAGAGATTAGATAGCCAAGAGACGAGATATGGAATCATGTAGTAGCTAGCAGAGATACGGGCAGAACTACAGAGAGAACGAGCCGATAGATAGCCCAGAGGACCGAGAGCAGATAGACCTAGCAGAGAGCGTGATTTGATAGGCATAGACGCAGAAGACTACGATCAGCTCATAGAGAGATAGTAGACCTTACCACCCGCATAGAGAGATAGATGAGAGATAGTGGAGATAGATAGCAAGAGAGATAGATAGCAGACCGAGATAGATAGCACGAGAGAGATGACTAGCAGGAGTAGAGATAGTGAGATGAGATAGATAATAGCAGCGAGGATAGATAGCAGAGAGAGAGATAGTTCCAGATAGACTAGTAGCGGAGAGAGGATAGATAGATACTTATACGATAGCAGAGCGATATAGCAGTAATCAGAGAGATAGATAGATAGCACGAACCGAGATATTATAGCAGGAAGAGAGATAGATAGCAGAGAAGAGTAGAGAGGATACATAGAGAAGAGAGCAAGATCGATATATAGCATAGAGATGAGCACGGATGAGATTAGATTGAGCATAATCACGATTAGCATAGAAGATAGATAGCAGACGAGCAGAGATAGCCAGATGAGGAAAGCAGGAGAAGCCAGAGATAGCACAGGAGCAGAATAGCAGAGAGAGAGTATAGACTAATAAGAGATAGATAGAGATAGAGCTAGATAAGAGAGAGAGAAGATAGAATAGCTATATGAATATAGAAGAGAGAAAGTAATAATATCAGAGATAGAAGATAGATAGATATCAAGAGATACAAAGATAACACGAGAGCAGGAGAGATAGATAGCAGAGAGAGATAGATAGCAAAGAGCGAGTAGATAGAAGCAGAGATAGAGATAGAGTAGAGAGGAGAGAGAGAGGAGATTGACTAGATTGATAGATATGCGACGAGAGAGGGAGAGAGCGCCCTTTCCCCAGCTCGAGAGATGCGACGATGAGATATGAGAAGATTAGAAAAGATGATAGATCGTAGAGAAGAGAAGAAGAGAGAGATGAAGAAGAGGAGATAGATGAATAGATAGATAATAGAGAGAAGATAAAGGTGTAGTAGAGTACAGATTAGCAGAAGCATGAGAGCAGAGATAGATAGAGAGATAGATACGAGATAGATAGATAGAGAGATAGATAGATAGAGAGAGATGATAGATATGAAGAGAGATAGATAAATAGAGTAGAAGAGAGAAAGATAGATAGAGAGATAGATGCGAGAGAGATAGATAGATAGATAGATAGAAGATAATGATAGAGAGATAGATAGATCGATAGTATAGCAGAGATAGTAGATAGCTAGATAGAGATAGATAGACTAGATAGATAGAGAGATAGATAGATAGAGAGATAGATAAGCAGAGAGATAGATAGATAGCAGAGAGAGATGCAGATAGTAGTAGATAGACTAGATGAAGATAGATGAGATAGATCGATAGCAACTATAAGATAATAGCATTAGATAAGCATAGATAGAGAGGACGAAGATAGCCTACGGACGAATAGATAGCCAGAGATGGCGATAGATAGCACCGAGAGAGATATTTCTGATAGCAGCGAGAGAAGATGATCTAGTAGATAGATGATAGCATGGGGACGATCATAGCAGGCAGAGGAAGATAGCAGGCAGAGATAGATATAGAGGAGATAGATAGCACGAGTAGGATAGATAAATAGCAGAGCATAGATAGATAGATAGACAGATAGAAGAACTGATAGCAAGATCGATAGATGAGATAGCCCCAGAGATAAATAGATATCAAATATAGATAGATAGCAAATATAGATAGATAGCATCAGATAGATCGCTAGCATAGAGAAATGAGTAGCGAGAGGAGAGATAATATCAGATAGATAGGGGATAGCAGAGAGAGGGTAGATAGAGATATCGATCGATAGATAGACTTAGATAGGTTTTAGATAATCCATTGGATAGATCGATACGCGAGATAGAATAGCAGACGACGACCCAGATAGAGAGCAGCTGGAGACGCTGATATAGTCAGATAGATAGGTAGCAGAGCCATAGATAGATATGAGAGTCGCCCCTCCTTCGCGGATTAAATAGCAGAGAGAGATAAATGCGCGCGAGCAGAGGATAAACAGCCACCCCCGAGAGAGATACGATAGCAGAGACGACGAGCGCTCGCTTACACGATAGACGATGTATCGCGCCCGAGATAGCACGAGAGAGCGATAGCAGCGAGAGATACGACAGACAGATAGATAGATAGCATTGGGAGACGATAAATATCAGGAGATAGATAGCTTTCGACAGATAGAGACCGAGCTAGATTAGCTAGTAAGCATAGATAGATAATATCAGCATAGATACGCACGAGATAGATAAATATCAGCCGATAGATAGATTAGATTGATACATAGCAGAGAGAGAGATCGATAGCAGAGAGAGATAGATAGCAGCCGTTTGAGAGAAGACTAGAGAGAGATAAAGAATCAGATAGATAGCATAGCAGAGGGATAGTACCTTTTGATAGCAGCGAGATAGATTCATGACAGATTCAGAGAGATAGATAGAGCACGACTCATCCTACGAATCCGAGCAGGGAGAGAGAGCCGAGGTACCGAGATCAAGATTAAGCAGCACCCCCGGAGATAGCATAGCAGCGAGGCCGAGAGACTAGATACAGATGACCGAGGACGCCGATACGAGAGATAGAGACGATAGCACCGAGATAGATAGATAGCAGAGAAGAGAGATTTAGCCGAGGAGAATAGCTAGAGAGAGAGATTAGTTATGCTCCACAGAGAGAGATAGATTTAAAAGTCAGAGTAGAGAAGATTAGATCAGATAGCAGATAGCAAGAGACTCAAGATAGCCGGATAGATCAGAAATTTTAAGATAGCAGAGATAAATAGATATCAAATTCGATTTAGATCCAGCAAATATCAGATTGAGATAGCATAGATACGATAGATTAGAGAAATAGATAGAGACGCAGAGATAATATAGACCTATATTAGATCGCGAGAGAGATAGATAGAGAGTAGCATAGATAGATAGCAGAGATAGATAGATACAGAGATTCCCCGATCAGATAGCATGAGAGAGATAGCAAGAGCATGATGAGAGATACTATGATCAGCTAGGTAGCAAGCAGCTAGATGGTCAGCAGAAGAGAGATAAATAGAGAGAGAGATTAAATAGCCAGAGACGAGCAAACGCAGAGAGAGACCCCCCACCGATAGAATAGAACCGACGAGACGATGTATCACCAAAGATCAGTACGGCAGCAGAGATAGGCAGCGAGCGTAGATGCCGACGAGAGATAGACGACAGTAGATAGATAGCAGAGCATAGATCAAATATCAGAGATAGATAGACTATGACAGATAGAAGAGTCTATCTATCTATCTATCTATCTATCTATCTATCTATCTATCTATCTATCTATCTATCTATCTCTGATATCTCTCTCTGCTATCTATCTCTCTATCTATCTATATATCTATTATCTATCTATGTCTATATCTATTATCTATCTATCTATCTATCTATCTATCTATCTATCTAGTTATTATCTATCTATCTATCTATCTATCTATCTATCTATCTATCTATCTATCTATCTATCTATCTATCTCAATATCTATTATCTATCTATGTCTATATCTATTATCTATCTATCTATCATGATCGAAGCTAGCTAGCGAGGCTATCAGCTAGCTATCGTCTGCGATGCGTGATCGATCTATCTGATCTATCTACAGTCTACTAGCGATCTATCATCTATCAGTCTATACTATCTATCTATCACTATTCTATCTATTCTCGCTATCTATATAATACTGTCTGTCTATCTCTCTCTGCTATCTCTCTCTCTGCTATCTCTTCTATCTGGTATTATCTATATCTTGATTACTCTCTCTGCTGTTTA